>APFE030631296.1:0-22414 GCA_000404065.3 Pinus taeda | reverse complement strand
ACTGGATTGAAGAGGCTCGCAGGGAATGGTTTTCACATCCAGGGCTCTCCCAACTCATTTCTCAATTGCAGGTAGATCCTAATTCCAGCAAGGGCTACTCGTGGTAGGAGGAGCATCGTGTCTTGTTTTGTAATCGAGCTCTGCTCTATTGGAGGTTGCCCCCTCGAAGAGGCCTGTGAATATTTCTCTTTGAGTAATAAAATCATTGCTATTTTTTGTTCTGGGTATATTTTCTTCGCATATTCTGTGATCTGGGTATCTTTCTTCGCATATTCTCTGTTCGGTATTACTTTGCAGGTTAAGAAGCATAACACAAAAGCAACTTCAACCTGTTAGCAATGACTTTGGATATCACCTTGTAAATAACATTGCATAGTGCGATTCGACAGAGTTTGTTCGTAGTACTGGTATTCTCTTCTTTTGGGATGAGGGCGATGAAAGTTGAGTTCAGAGAGGGCAGAAGCCAATGAAGAGTTCACGATTCCTCCACCACTAGCCACACCTCCTCTTTGATAACACCCAAAAAGAATGGAAGAAGGTAGTAGTGAAGCCATCCGGACCAGGAGCTTTTCCCTCCTTGAGCTGGTTCATGGCCAAATCCACCTCCCGAGGCATTACTGGTCGAAGAAGAAGTTGGTTTTGTTCTTCTGTGATGATTTTCAGTACATTTTGAGTGATCTTTTCTGTAGCAGGTCGTCTATCAATTTGGGGTTCTTGATGGACCTCCTGGAAGTGATTGATAAACTCATGTTCGATCTCTACATGGCTTTCCACTCTTTCCCCCTCGCTTTTGTATGAAAGAGATGGTGTTGTGCATTCTTCTCTGTATTGTAGTTCTGTGGAAGAATTTAGTGTTCCTTTCTCCTTCTTTCAGCCATCTAATTCTAGATTTTTGCTTCCAGAGAACTTCTTCCTGCTTTCTTCTCTCCTCCAATTGATTGTAAATGTGCTTTCCCTGTTCCAAAGTCCCTTCCTTGTATCCCTATGTGATTATCTGTTGCTGGAGTTCTCTCATTTCTTTGTTTAGATCTCGTTGAGCCTGGAAGATGTTGCCAAAAGTCTCTTGATTCCAGCGCTTGATTTGGGATTTCAGGAATTTGAGTTTCTGTTGAAACTGATACATTTTTGATCCCTCTAGCAAAGGGAAGTTGGTCCAGGTGGATTTGATGAGGTCATTGAAGGCAGGGTGGGTGACCCAGAAAGCTTCGAAGCGGAAAGGATGCCTAGTAGAGTTGCCTGGTCTTTGCCATTGGAGAGAGATAGGCCAATGATTTGAGCCTGAAAATGGAAGAATTGATGCTGAGATGTCGCCTCCAAGATGCAATGCATTCTCTGAGATGAGGAATCTATCTACTTTGGAAGCAATTTGATGTCGCCCAGCCCTGCGATTGCTACAGGTGTGCATTTCATTGCAGAATTACAGATCAATTAGCATATTGTTTTGGATAAAATCTTTAAAGTGGCCATTTTCCTGTTCTAGCTTGGCTCGGCCTCCCTGCTTTTCCTCCAGCTTGGTGATCATGTTGAAGTCTCCTCCAATGATCCAAAGAGGATGGAGTCTATTGAAGTTGAGCGCTTCTATTGTGTCTAGAAGAGCAATTTTGTTGCCTGCTTCCTGTGGGAAGTAGACGTTGGAGAGATGGCCATGAATGTTGGTGCCAATTATATGAAAAGTAGCCTATATAATGTGATGGGAGGCATGAAATTCTGATAGCGTTATAGCTTGCGTGTTCCAGGCAATTGCCAATCCCCTGGAGGCACCCGAAGCATCCACTGCAACCAAGTGACAACCTGGCCATGCTCTAGAGAGGATGTTTCCAAGTGTGTTACTATTACATTTCGTTTCCTTCATAAAGAAGATCTGGGACTTCTCCTGCTTTATCATGTTTTTTATCATTATGAGTTTGTCGGGGCTATTGAGCCCTCTTAGATTCCATGAAGTGAGCTTCATGATTCACTATTTGTGGTGGGCTTGTAGTACTTTGTCAACTTAGCGTATCTGCCTGAGTCTACCAGGATTTTCCCTATTGCAATAGTTCTTTGAAGATCTGTCTTTCTTCCACGTTTTTTGGAGTCTTTAGGACAGAAGCTGCCATCCCATTGACTACCCGGTTGTATGCCCAGTTGTTGTTGCTGGTAAGCCCTGGAGATGATGACTTCCAGGGTACTGAGTTAATGCTCTTGAATCTTGTCGTAGTCTTTCCTTCTGCATGCTTGTCCAAGCTCGAAAATGTCAAGTCTTCCCAAATCAATGCTTTTCGGTTCTTCTTCCATATGTTTCGTCTGACTCCTTTCTACTGAGGTGATTGCTAAGTGCAGGGTCTGGCTGGGGATACCGTCAACATCCATTCCATTAGGTTATTAATCAAGGTCCTTTCGAGCCGCCTCAAAAATCCCAATGTTGTCACTCAGGGGCAAGGGAGTGGGAGAAGAGCCAGACAGAGGGGGGGGAGAGGTCGTGATGATCAGCGGTGGGATTGGAAAAATGTTCTAAGGTGGGTCTTCTGAAGATTTAGCAAGAACCTCAAAGCTATTGCTTGTGGAGGGAATGGAGGCAGCGTCCTGCATGGGCTTTTTCCCGGACGAAGGTTTTATCCGATCTTTTTCGATTTGCGACCTTGGTAAAGCCATCATGAACCGACTTGTCTAAGGGGTCAGAGGTTTGTGGTTTAGCATTTAGAGGGCAGTCCAGAAAAAGATGCCCATGGGCATGACACTTGCAACATTGAAAGGGTACATGTTCAAAATCTAAGGGCTGGATCCATTCAAAGTCATCATGGTAGAGACTTACCGAGTCCAGAAGGGCTTTGTCCAGGTGCATGAAGACACAAATATGGGCATAGGAGGTGTATCTGCACAGCTTTGTTTCCTAAGCAATTTTTATAAACTTCCCCAGCCCCTTGCTAATGTCTCTCAACGATTCTTCATCCCAGTATTCCAACGGGAGCGAGTACATCCGGATCCAAACTGGTGCCCAGCTGAAATCCTCCTCGTCAGGGTTAAATCTCTCTACCCATTCCCTTAAATACAGACCGACAGAGTTGAAGAAGTAGGGACCTTCATCCATAACCCTATTCTGGTCTTTGATGCAAATGAAAATCGCAATGAAAAACCCTTTTGGTCCTAGCTGCAGGGTGACATGTCCCTTAGGTTTCCATTTTGGCATAGATCCATCCTTGCAAAGCTTTTTCAGATGGCCAGTATCCAATAAATTTTCCAATGAGTGCATGGTCGTTCATGTACTAGATTTGACCATTGATTCTACGGCTGGGAAGTTCTATCTTGGGTCATTCAGCTGCTATGGGTTTGCATGTCGTTGAAGTAACCTTGGGCGTTTCCTGTTGCCCAATCTTTCTTTCTTGTACTTCACTGCCCCTGTCTGACTGATCAGTGGGAGTGTTTGTCGTATCTTGCATTGGGAAATCTCTTGTATCCGTGTTTACTTGTTTTGGACCGGAAGGCTTTGTCGATTTCTTTGCTTGATTATCTCTCTCGACTGAGGGGGAAGGCTTTGAAGCCCCCCCCTGAGGGTCAGCCATTGCAGTGCGGTCTATGCCAGCAAGTTGCTGTCGCGAGGAGGAAGGCTAACGGAAAATAGAAGCAGGGAGGGTTCAGACTGCACCATTGCAGGGGCGAACAGAAAACCCTAGGTTGCAGAGCGCGCTCCGTGTTCTCGTCTTCCAATCTCCACTATATTTATACACATATAATATTTCTATTGTTTGTAGAATTTAACAAGAATTTGTAATATTTCTTGAAAGATCTAGTAAGAATTTATAATTTGTCTTTTGATTAACAAAGGCATAGAAAATGTATTAATATTCCTTCAAAAAGACATTTGTTAAATACAATATCTCTATTATCGTATCTTTTAAGGAAATGCTAATTATGCAAAGAGTTATAAGTTTAAATGTTATATTTAAATGTGTTATAATAAGAAATGTGTATATTTTTATAAGAAATGTTTACATTTTATGAAAAGAAATATAGATATAAATACTTATATTTCTTCTGATTTTATTAAAATAGTAAGATAAAGAGAAACATAATTTGGATAAGAAAACAATTTCAGAGGATGACATTTTAATGAAATTATTTCTTGTAATATTTTTGCTAATTTAGTTTATAATTAGAATGGAAAATAATCCTATCCTTAACATCCAAAAACTTGTTTTCCAACATTGAGTGATGATTATGGATTGATCATAATTATTTAATGTAGGTGTATTATCCATAAATTAAAATCAAGTCCCGATGTTAAGAATACATCACTCAATATTGGAGGAATGATTAGAATGTGTAGGATAATCTAAATAACATGAGACAAAAGTACAAATGTCCAATTGTTATGCTTGTAAATGATGATGTAACAAAGAGTACATGTTGCTTCCTTGCATGTTGTAAATATGAAAAAATCTTTTAATGTTTAACAAAATGTTAACATGTCTATAAATTGGTGTTATATATCTAAAATCATTGTTTAGAAGCTAAGAAGAGAGGGAAAAGGAAAATGATACAAAGAATCTTTGGTGTGAGTGGAGCCTTCATGCCCATTGTAGGAGGTTTTCAACATGTTTTCAGAATAGGGCCATTTATAACACTCATATCCATCATAATGGGGCCATTTATCACACCCATATCTAATGTCACAGTGGAAGATTGTTTAATGAAGTATTGAAGATTGCTTAATGTACATATTCTCATTGGATCTTTGATATTAGGTTAGTTGTATATCCTCCATATATCATTTGGTGTAATATCCTAGAATGATTGTTATAGCTTGTTGATCTGTAAATAACCAATTTATGACTTACTCTCTTTACCAACATGGATTCTCTATAAAAGCCTTTTCTTGCACTTTTTTTTCATTATTATATAAAGAGATTTATATTTTAAAAAACTAAAAAATCTATACATGTCCTCTGCGCTCTATAAAATTCTCAATCATTCTTTATTCTTCTCTATTTGCAATCTTGCTTGCACACAATACAGCCAACTAACTTGCACACCATATAACCAACTCACCAGCGATAATAAATAACACAGAAATTTCAATGAGTTAGAAATTACTATATCAAAACTTTAAATAGTTTATAATTTCTATAAAATTAGTGACAAACCATTAGTTGCATAAGCCATTGGGGTAAACTTAGTCACAAAAATACTTCAACGAAGAAGTATTCTCATAATACTAAATTTCATCAAGGAAAACCGCAGTCAAATTAATTAAATCTTTCCGTCTTTGGCATTTGAATAAAAGAGTCTTCAAGAATGATGCTAAACACCTACTTTTCCGGTAAAATAAAGTAAACACCGATACGGCAAAACGTATCACATTTCTGCAAAACTAAGAAAACGTATCACATTTCCATAAAATTAATCACAAAGCATTGACTGCACACGCCACTGGGGTAAAATTAGTCATTGAAAGGCAGCCCTCGCATAAAAAAATTAGTCATTGAAAGGCTGTCATTGAAAGGCAGCCCTCGCATAAAAAAATTAGTCATTGAAAATCTTTTAATAAAAAAATTATTCTCAGAAATCTTTTGCCTAAATTTCTAAAAGGTAGACGGCACTTAGATGAAGACTTTATACATCTTCAGAAATCTTTCTGCATCTTTCCGTCTCATTAATTAAATCTTTCCGTCTCATTGAAATATTTTCGGTAAATTTAAAAATGGAAGACCCTCATCCCCTCATATTAATAAATATTTCCGTCTGCTTGAAGTTTGAATAAATAAGGCTGAGCCTCAAAAATATCCTGACAGTAATACGCCATTTCGAAAAAAAAAAATATTGATTGCTCTTTTCAGTGGGGTAAGAATTAGTGAGTAAAAAGCTCGCACTTGCATTCATAAGGAAAAATTAAATTTCGGTGTCTAACCTTACCCAAAACTTTGCACTCTCTATCAAAACTCTTTTGAGCCCCTTCATTTTGTAGATTGAGAATCTTGACAGCCACCATTGTGCCATCATTCAAAAGCCCTTTGTACACTTTGCCAAAACTACCAACTCCTAACAAGTTGGCATCACTAAATTCATTTGTTGCGATGACGAGCTCTGCATAGGAGATTCTTCGATGGCCCACATTTAATGTTGGACCAGTCTCTTTCTGAATATGTCTCTTGCATTTTCGTCTCCACAAGATTGCAAGAAACAAACACAATACAACAAATGCTACAACAAAAACGAGTGCAATAACTCTTTTTAGATTTAGAACACTTTCATGTTTATGAGCATAGCATGGTGGTAGATTTACCCAAGGTCCACATAGAGCAAGATTTCCCATAAATGCAGTGGCGGCAATCTTTTTGAAAACTCCCTCTTTAGGGACTTCTCCTGACAACTTGTTAAAAGAAAAATTCAAGTGATGAAGCATTGTGAGATTTTCTAGGGATATGGGTATTCCACCTGACAAATTGTTGGACGAGAGATCTACGTCCTGAAGGCTGAGAAGTTCATTGAGGGATGGTGGAATTGGACCTTCAAGTGTGTTGCAAGAAAGATTAAGATATTCTATTTCTTGGCAACTTCCAAGTGCACTTGGAATGTAACCAGTTAATTGATTTGTAGAAATATCTATAGCTTGACGCTTATTGAACTTTCCTAGTGCTAAAGGTACATGGCCATGTAATAAATTGTTTGACAAGTTGAAATAGAAGGCTAAATTTGCAAGGCCTGCAACTTGTGGAGGTATGTGCCCAGTAAGTTTGTTGTATGATAGATCTAGCAGTAGTAAATTCACACATTTCCCTAAATTTGCAGGTATATTTCCTGATAACTGGTTATGGTTAAGATATATATATCTTAGCTGCTGGAGGTTGGCCACAAAATCAGGGATTCTTCCAGAGAGATTATTCTTTGAGAGATCTAAGAGCCCTAAGGTTTTTAGCTGCCCAATTTCCATAGGGATGTTTCCTTGTAAATGATTGGAACCCATATATAACCTCTCCAACTTCTGAAGCATATTAACTGAAGAAGGGATTGATCCTTTAAAAAAGTTACTTTCTAAACCAAGTAACGTTAAACTTGTTAGGTTTCCAATTTGTGGAGGTATTCCTCCGGTTAAATCATTGAAACTCAAGTCCAAGATGTAGAGTTTTGTAGAGAACTGGCCTATAGTAAACGGCAATTTCCCTGTGAGATTATTTTGGGATAAGTCTACAGATAGTAGATTGGAATAGTTACTAAGAGCAGCAAGAATGGGGCATCTCGTGGTGCTGCCGCTAATCAGGTGATTGCCGCCTAAGTAAAGAATCTGCAGATGTGTCAATTTACCCAACTCCATGGGCACTATTCCGCTGAGTTGGTTTCCTGATAAGTCAATCTTTTGAAACTTTGTACAATTGAAAAGGGAAGAAGGAATGCTACCGGTCAGCTGATTAAGACCCAGAAAGAGAATGCTGAGCTGGCTTAGCATACCCAACTCCAACGGAATGTGTCCCGTTAGATGATTAAGTCCCAGATGAAGAACGTTGAGCTGGCTTAGCATACCCAACTCCAGCGGAATGTGTCCCGTTAGATGATTAAGTCCCAGACAGAGAACGTTGAGCTGCCTTAGCATACCCAATTCGGAAGGAACACTTCCGTGAAGGTTGTTGTACTGCAAATCTAAGTACTGCAAAGAGGATATGTTTACCAACTCCAACGGAATGTGTCCCGTGAGATGGTTAGCACCCAGATTAAGAAAGTTGAGCTGGCTTAGCATACCCAATTCGGAAGGAACACTGCCGTGAAGGTTGTTGTATCTTAATTCTAAGAGCTGCAAAGAGGATATGTTTCCCAACTCCAACGGAATGTGTCCCGTGAGATGGTTGAACCCCAAAGAGAGAAAGCTGAGCTGACTTAGCATACCCAATTCGGAAGGAACATTGCCGTGAAGGTTGTTGTAACTTAAATATAAGTACTGCAAAGAGGATATGTTTCCCAACTCCAACGGAATGTGTCCCATGAGATGGTTGGACCCCAAAGAGAGAAAGCTGAGCTGGCTTAGCATACCCAATTCGGAAGGAACATTGCCGTGAAGGTTGTTGTAACTTAAATATAAGTTCTGCAAAGAGGATATGTTTCCCAAGCAGTTCGGGATTGTTCCCGCCAAATTGTTTCCTCCCAAGGCCATGGTCAATAGCTTGGAGAGAACACATAGTTGTGGGGGAATGATCCCTGTGAGATTGTTATAGGTCAGAGTCAAGTTCCGCAAACTGGGACACTTACTCAGAGTGGGTGGAATGGAACCCTGGAGTTGATTCCTAGAGAGGCGAAGCATCTTTAACCGAGAGAGGGATCCCAATTGATGGGGAATTTGACCGTGGAAACTGTTATTGTTAAGATCGAGTATTCTAAGAAAGGAGAGATTGGCGAGAAGGGGAGAGATTGTACCTTGTAATCCCATGCTTGAAACATTGAGGGAAACGACTCTCTGCCTGCGCCTGCTGCATATGATACCCTTCCACTGGCAGAATGAAACATTTGGCATCCAGGTGACAGCTAATGATTGGTAGGGATCATATGTGATGGCAGACTTGAAAGCAAGCAGAGCGTGTTGATCAGAAACATTGGTGAGACGAGGGAAATGGGCGATGGGTGTGGAAAAGACAAAAGGAGGATTGAGAAAGAGAATGAAAGAAAGGGTGGCGAGGAGAAGCATTCTGATAATACACATTCTGAGAAAAGAGAAGGAACGTAATAAATCTGCATTTCTGGAATTAAAATGGAGTTTGGTAGTGTAGCTATATAGCAGCATAATTGCCGGAAGAATCAAATCTTTCCGATATCTTCGGGTTTGTTCGATAATTGCTGGAAGAATTCAAAAAGAGGACCTTTTTTAAGTTTGAATAAAGTGCACCGTGAGAAAAGTAAGAATTAATAATCTTTTTCCTGGCCACATAGCTCAATGTTATTGGCTTTCTCTTTTCTTTGTAAAAGGACAAAGGTGACATCATTTTCAAAGATTGAAAATATAAATAAAATAAATGATAAACTCTACTTCATATATCACCCAGTGTCTAGTTATAGAACCCAAGTTTGAGCGTTATCCATCTTAAGAACAATACGAAGTTTGAGAACTAAAATCAAGCGATAGTTATTTCTCAAAGTCAATTTTGTGCCTCAGAAAAGGCACACATTCATTTTAGTCTCTATCACCGGCATGTATTTTTTCTCTTATTTTCTATTATTTAAGCCTTACATAAACCCTTCATTGTGGCTTCCATGTTGAGCTTCACTTATGTAAAACTAATGCATGGAGTGATAAAGGTATATCTTGGGCCTATGTAAAAAGACAAAATGGGCTTCAAATGTGGTTTCATGATTTTAAGTATTACAACTAATACTTAAAATTAGTGATTATTATTTCTTATGTAATTTTCCTGTATCGTTATATTATGTGTTCATGAATAACCTTTCCTTTTTTCTTAAACAAATTCATATAAGAGCCAGTCCCTTTCCCTTGTTTCGTACACTCCCCTGTGAATATTTTATTTTTCACCAAACATTTACATAATTCAAGATGTTAAGGCTTGTTATGATTTATTGATAGGTATACTAATGATAGAAGAGCTTCATTCGTATACAAATTTTTGTGCGCTACAATATATACAACATGATTATTTTCAGCAGAGGTGGCCATGGAAAATGTAGACATAATAGAGGTGGAGGGCCAAATCCATTGAAAAGAGGAAACAAAATGCTCAAGTTTTCAATACATTTGGATGCAAATTCTGAAAAGTTCAACCAATTATTACAAATTGGTTTCCTCAATTTATCTCGCTAACAAGCATATTGTCCACCTCCTCCACACAATGGAAAAATTCAGTGGCCCACACAGACAAATGTGTGGCTTCATCCTGGAGAAGTTGGGTGGTATGAATACAGATGTTCCTGACATGCAAAAAAAAGTATGATAAGATGCATGAGTCAAAGGAAGAAGATGTATCGACATGTGGTATAGATAGAACAACATGAAGAGGTACAATGTGTAATTAGGCTTGGCCAGTATCATACTTAGGGAAAATATGTGTAATCTTGTTGGGGGAGAAGAATGAACTCGATTAGTGTCAAGGGGATTTCTTCAAGTTAGTAGCCATCGAATGCCTTAGCAATGTTTGGCACAATTTCCATCAATGCCAAAGGGGGAGATTGTTGGAAAAAATGTAGGCCTTGGAGAATCTTTGACAAAATGTTTTCCTTAGAGATTGTTGGAAAGATTGATGGACATAATGTTCTCATTGATGTCAACTATATCACTATTGACAAGTATGAATTCATTTATGTCAGCGAGAGTTGGATGGTAGTTAAGGTATTTAGTTGAGAACCATCATAGTAGTAGGATAAAGTGAAGAATTCCTAAAACTTATGCCTATGGTTGGTGAAGGTATGTTGTAGAGGTCACTTTGTTAAAGAAAATTTTGTGCATAGAAACCCAAGTTAGGTGCCACCACAAAGTGCATGGATGGATAATCCTCAAAGATACCTTTCCAATGGTATATTGCACTTAAGAAAGATCCTAAGAATTGTAGATATAATGTGTTTTGAAGTTAGGTGGTTAGGTTTAATGTTGAAGTTCAGAGTTTGGGCCCCTTATGAAGAAAATAGGTTGTCTATGGCTAAAGTGTCGAACTTCAAACAATTTGGACTGATATAGATGTTCGGGCCAGGTAAGTTGTTCAAGGATGTAGGCTCAAAATATTCCCAAACTCAAAGTCATTTTCAAATTTCATGTGCTTTGTCCACAAATAAAGTGTCGAACTCTGAATAGTTCAGACTCATTTTTATGTTCTGGCGAGGTAAGTTGTTCAAGGATGCAGGTGCAAAACAGTCCTAAACCAAAACTCATGGTCAAAGTTCATGTGTTGGTGAAGTTCCAAAGTATGATGGGAATTCATCTCCGAAGGATTGTTTTAAAGGAAACATAAGAAAAGAAATCAGACCCAGTCTTTCCTCTCTATAAATTTTTGATGACATGGCATGATAATGTGGTTATTAAAGTACGTATAGGTGCCGCCAAATAGACCGAGGTGATGACATGGAATGTTGGAGAAGTGACACATGGAAGGAAAATATGGAGTCTTTAGATGGAAAAGTGGCAAAATCCATTTGACATGTGGCATCATTCAGATGTCGCAGTGTGGCATGATGACATCACCATGACATGATAAGTGTTGTTAGAAAATGATGTGGCATAGTGTTGGGATTTGAGTTAGCGGATCAAGTTTTTATAAGATTTCCTTTTTTTTATAATTTCTAATATTATACTAAATTCCAGATTGTGGGACCCATAACAAGCATTAATTCGAGACTTCATCGTTTATGTGATTTTATCGAGCATAACAACAAAAAGGTCCAAACCTAAACTCGAGCATAAGCACATCAATCGTAAAGAACATGGTCACATTTTTGGTCATATGGAAAAGATGCTAAAGTCTCCAAGATTTTAGTTAGTTAGAAGTTGGTGCCGAGTTCAATTATGAATTAAAATATTTTGTTACATAGTTGTACAATGGAGAACTACAAGAACAAAGGATTTAATTTGTTGATGACAACTCATGGATAATGGCCATTTGTGAGGAAATTAAATTATGAACATTACACAAATATATAAAGAGTTTAGCAAAAGAAGGCTAAGAGAAAGTGTGAGATATTGTAGTGGGTAATAATTAAAGATAATATTTTACACTCTCTAGCTTAGAATAGGGCACCAAGACTATAGAATCATAAGTTCATAGGCTAGATGTGAGCTAATCGAGAGATGAATTTCCTCCTCAAGTAGTAGAACATTGAATGAAGTGCTTATATCAAGGTTATTGAGGAGCGAATGAAGATCCTATTCTTGACCAATGTGGGATTTTTCTTTAAAAAAAAGCCACAGGGTCATGAAGTGCAGAAGCAACCAGAGTGGGAACGTAAATTGCATAGTGAGAGAAACAGAGCATGATAGAAAGTGAATTGTTGAAGTTTACTGTTGTAGATGGTAGTAGTGTGTGCTTGTAGAAGAAGTAGAATCTTGGTGATATCGAGGAGCTACAGCAGGGAGGTGGGTTCAAGAAGGAAATGGAATTATTAAGAAATAGAATAAAGTAATATTGATAGAGGTACGAGTTTGAAAATCCTATGAAAAGAATAGATCAAATTGGAAACAGTAGTTTGGTGCCTGCGAAAATTTGAAGTTGACACCTCTAGAAAGTTGGTGCTTGCAAATATCAAGGGGTTGGGGCCTTCTGTGAATGGGTGCTCACAAAATAATTAATGTAATTACAATTAGTGCTTTCAATTTACATCATAATAAATAGAAGCTTTGGTGGTTTTTCTCCCAAAAGGGTTCCCATTTTAAATCATTGTATATATGTATGAATGTATAATTGATGTCTATAGATTGCAGTTGATTAATTGATTTGTGAATTAAATGAAAAAAATTATAATTAATGATTCACCCCCCCTCGGGAATTGCACTTTAATTAAAGAAAAAACCTACTTTCTGAGATCTAAATATTTCAATTCATAGTCATGTAATGTTTTTCTCATTCATAAAATACGAAGTTCATTTCCTTTTATATTATTTTGAGTAAGTTAAGAGGCAATAGTTTCATTCAAAACAGGGGAGTATAGTATGAAGTCTCATTCAAAATATCGACTTGTTTTTTTTTTGCTAAGTAAAGACTGAACTATTATATTAAAAAAGAGGAAAAATATTTACAAGAGGTATACACCTCTGAGAGCCATGGAACAGCTCTCTGTCAAGAAATTCTCATTACATCTGATGTTTCTGCTTGTAAGAGCCAGAAAAACAAAACTTCGAAAAGAAATGTCTGGAACAGGAATTGTCCAACCTGGACCAATTACACAAGACTTAGACAGACCAGCAACCCACAAGAAGGATCCGACCCCGAGATCAGAGACCGAGTTTACAAAGCTGCGAAGCTTCAGAGAACAAGCAATCAAACCAGGACTGAACAGAGGAAAAACAAAATGAAGCAGTTTGCCTGAGTACAGGCTTACCCCAGAAAGGCTGATATTCATTTGCTGCTGCCCTTTTTCGCTTCAGCCTCGCGTGCCAAAGCTCGTTGCTTCCTTTCTTCAGCTGCCTGGATCGGGTCGGGCTCCCAGGAAACTTCGACTCCAACAGGGACGTCCTCAATGCTGTCATAGCCAGGCGGCAACTTGAGATAAAGTTTGTAGTCCAGCGAGTCTTCCTCTTCTTCAATTCGCATGCCACTGCCATGAGAATCCATCTGAGTCTTCATTGAGCCTTCAGCCGAGGCCATGTGAGCTTTGCGTTTGAGGCTGCGAAGTTCTTTGGCAGCTTCCGCCTGCTCTGCCGAGGGAAAATCAGTGCTGTCACCCTCCATTCGGCTTTGAACCTCTGGGATGTAGGAGGTGTCTTGAGCCTTGGAAGAATTATCAGAGGTGGTGGGCATTTTCTCCCCTGAATCCTTATTGCTACTGTCATCCACCTCATCCTCCTCATCGAAGATGACTGTAATGCGAGCTCGGATCACTGGTCTGTTGGTCCGACGATGATAGCAAAGAGTAACTATTTGGACCACGTTGTCCAAATCCTCGGAAGGCGAAGGCGTTGAGGCTCCAGAGGGAGGCGAAGCGCACGCTAAGGGAGAGATCCTCTTCGGGCTGGTCGGTCTTCTCTGTTTTGTGCCGCTGGACTGGCTAGAGTGACCTCCCCTGCGAGGCGACTTATAACCACCGCGAGGAGCCATGAGTGGCGAAGTGAGCTTGACACAACTGAGCAAACAGAAATTGACTGAAATATACCTGCCACCAATTCTGCAACTACCGCAAATCCCCTGCACATTCGTCTTAGTAGAGCTCACAATCCTGAACACTGGGCATGAGATGGCGACGCGGATGGGAATTCCCTGAACAATTCCCTGGGCAATCGCAGGATTTCCCTGAACAATTCCTTGGGAAATCGCAGGATTAAAACTGGAGCCGGGTCGCTTACCTGAACAGTAATAAGGAGGCGCCATGATAGAAGTTCTGGCCTCAAAGCCTCGGTAATCCGCCTGCCTTAAAAGGATTTTAATGCCACTGCTTGTACTGGCACCCAAAACGCTATCAAAACCCATGGCCACCACCTGGCGGGAGCGTGAAGCCATGTGGCTTGGGCGTGGGGCGTTAATGCGATTCATGTCAAACCATAACACCCGCATCCGGGTAAATATCGACTTGTTAGTAGTAGGGCTATTTTAATTTCTTGTTTAATATTTGTGAAACCAATTTGCGTGTATGGATTCCATTCAAAATCTTGATCCTCTTTTAATAGCTCTTTAATTCAATTCAATATTGAAGCAAAATCCAGTATCAATCTTCAAACAAAATTTACCTTCTTGAAGAAAGATTAAACTCCCATTTGGGAAGTTAGAGGTTGCAAATTATTTATGGTTTTAACTCTATCTATATCAAATATTATTCCTTCTTTTCTCACAATATGGTCCAAAATATTTCCTTTTGATACTGTAAACAAATGGTTCCTAGGATTAAGAGATATGCCATACAATCTACAATGTTGGAAACTTGTCTCAAATGCATGATATGTCATTCCCTTAATTTTGAATGGATAGTAAGATCATCATGGTAATCTTCAATGAACGTATTGATCATCTATCTAAATGCATAACCCATATGTCCTTCTAATGTAGCTCTAACATTTTTTAATCCAAAGGGAGTCCTAGCATATGAAAATGTCCCTCACGGTGTTACAAAATTACTCTTGTATTGATCATATTCGACAACTAACACCTGATTCTATCTAGCGGACCCATAAAGTATTGAAATTAAAGCAAAACCAACAACTTGTTTGAGGAGAATTTATGTATTTAGTAGGGATAATTATATTTCAAAGATGCTTTACTAATATCTAAAAACTAAACACAAATATAAATACACCATTCTTCTTTTTTACTACTATAGCATTGGAAATCAACTTAAAATCTTTGTTGGAAATATAATACATGCCTTTTTCATCTTCTCAACTTTGATTTTGACTAGTGGCTTCAAATTTGGATCTATGGATCTAGTCTTCTTCCTGAAAGGTTTCCCACCTTCTTTGAGTGGTATCATATGTTGGAAAATGGAAATATCATATTCTTTCAAGTCATAATAAGCCCATGCAAAGACATCTTGCAACTCATTGAATAAATCAAGTTATTATTGAATTTATTTTTGGGCATAGTTGGTTTACAAGTTTAGATATTTTAGGTTTTTTTATGTATCAACATTAATCTTTTGAGTTTCTTGAAATTTTATTAAACACTATTATTTTTTAATATTCTCGTTATGTTATTAATAATTTCTTGTAAATAAAGACTCAAACTTGATATATCTTCTTGGGGGAGAGGGAATTTTTACATCTTTGATGAGGATTGTGTTTTTATGGTCCACGTCATCTTGGGGATAATTAGAATCTAGATATTTTTATAGCATTTATTTTGCATGATACATGAATTCTTTGGCATGCTCATCATTTTCAAACATTTGCCACTAATCTCCATTACAAAGTATTGATGTGTAGTAGATATTCTCTACAGGAAAAGAAATTTCAGATATGTGATCATCTAGATTAAAAAGGGATAATTCCACTACCAAGGAGTCATCCATTTAATTTCGTTCTAGTTGAACAAATATTATGTCAAAAGGATTGAAATTTTTTAAGAATATCGCAAACCCTTGTATCATAACATTCCAATCGTTGTTTGTTTATATTATAGTTTTTCTTGATTTGATTTATGATACAATTCAAAAAATTCTCTCACAACTAAATCTTTAATATGCATTTGAATGGTTGGTATTAGCCCTTAAGTTAGTGCCTCATATTCTACCTATTATTTGTGCAAGGAAACTCTAGTCTAAAAGCATAAGGATAAATGTGAGAGCTTGGACCATGAAATACTCACCTAACTCAAATTACATAACTTAAACAAGAGCCATTGAATGACATTTTCCAAAATCCTAGAAAAATATCACTTTCACAATATTCATTTAGTGCTATAGTGAGGACAACATAATTTTCTATCCCTAAATCTAGACAATTTTGAACAACATTTGATTTTTTTTTCTTAAAGAAAATAGGTTTCCTTTGT
Organism: Pinus taeda; assembly: GCA_000404065.3. NCBI lineage: Eukaryota > Viridiplantae > Streptophyta > Pinopsida > Pinales > Pinaceae > Pinus > Pinus taeda. Next base: position 6,323 of record APFE030631296.1, on the reverse strand, counting down.
TCTCTTGAGATTCTAGTAAAGGTTTTTTGTTTGACAATATCATATATTTTCCATCATTCATGATATATCCTCTAATCCTAGAACACCAATTATGACCAAGAACAACTCCATAGGAAGCTAGGAGATCGAAAACAACTATAGTGAATACTATGGTTATATGTGTTTCCAATCTTATCCATGCACACAAGTCTTTAATTTCAGCATATGAAAGGACTTTTCTTGAATCTATAGCATAAATATTTTCTCTAACCTCATAATATTTAGTGCATTCTAACCTAAAGGACCCCATTACTAAAAGTGGCATGATATTATTTATGGCTTTGTCGCCTACCATTCAATTATGAACAATAGCGTCTCGATTTTCAATAGGAATATAAAAAGGAGAAACCCTTCCTCTTACTCTTTGTTGAAATTAATTGGGTATTTCTTGACTACCAACCAAAGCTACTTCTATTCTTAGATTTGATGGACCCATGTTCTACAAGATCTTAATAGTTTCTCCCTTTTCTGAGGTAGCCAAGAAGAGACAAAGTGATTTGCAACATCCTAAATTCATCCAATATTATAAGGCATTTATGTTTTGGTATTATCTTGTTCCTTTATAAAATATGGAGTGCCTTGTTATGATGTTGATTCAGGAGAATTATTTATATTTTTTCCTTTATTGACTTAATTATCTAGTTTGAATTTTCTTATTTGAGTTTTTGCCGAAATCAATTTTTCTTGGTATTCTTTAGAATTTTCTAGTTCAACAAAGTCACCTGGAGCGGGAATCTGCATATTTTCTTCATATTGCATTGATTATAAGATACGAGGTTCTTAAATTATTTCAACCATTAATGGATATAAATATTATTAAGTTTCTTAAAACACATCATCTTCTCCTAACAAAACAGCATTTGGATATATCCTCTAATCATAGAATCATAATCATGACCAAGAACAACTACATAGGTAGCTAGGAGATCGACAATAAAAATAGTGAATATTGTGGTTATATGTGTTGCCAATCTTTTCCATGCACAAAAGTCTTTAATTTCACCATAGGTGATCTGAAAATCACCCTATGGGTGATCTCAGTTAAGAATTATTAATTGAAGGTATTACAGACTCATGTGTTGGTGTGTGTCCATGTTATTTTAGGCAACAGATCAATCAGATTACAAAATACACAGACACTGGAAAATGGAAAACAACAGAGACACATAGTGAGAAAATACAAGAACACAAGAAATTAATAAGGAGTTCACCATATCCTTTAGGGCTACATCTCCAGTCCAACTCTCAATGGTGGCCTTCTTTTATTGTGTCTTGAAGCAGAGAATTACAATGAAGGAGCTCAATAGGAGTCTCCTGAAACAAAAATTTCTTGGCAGGGTGGTTCTTGGATGCCCAAGCCACTAGAATACATAGACTCTTTTCCTTACCAGCTCTTTGACCTCTCTGGTCTTTAATGGAAGGAGCCCAATGTGGTGCTCAGTTTTGACAGATCCTCTCAGGGATGGCTTGAATCTCTCAAGCTCTCTGGTGCTCGACGCTTCCTTTGGTCATCTCGACCCTCTTTCTTCTTTCTGCTTTTTGCTTCACTGTCTTTTCTTTGTTTTCTCCGTCTTCTTCCTTTTCTTCTCCATCTTCCTCTTGGTGTTCGGTGTCTTTTTCTTTGTCTGTGCATGGCTTTAAAGCCATTCATTCTTATGGTTGTTCGATTCCCCTTCCACCTTTTCCAGATCACCTACTACAGCTTCACTTGGGGTTCCTTGTCTCAGCATCATCATTAGGCTCACAGGGAGCGGCCACTTGTCCTCTCGCAAACTACGCCGGCTTGCTTCGTTGGTTCGGCTTTTCAGTTATGTCATGGAATGAGTCATCTGCCACCTTGGCGGTCAAATATAACATCAAATTCTTATAGATCGCGGCTTAATCCCCTATCGATTCCAACTTTCCCATTGGGTGCGATCTTAGCTGTTAGATCTGGAGCCCCCAGATTTGACGCCATTTGCTCATTTCACGCAGTTGACTTGCTCGACTGTTAGCGCACGATGAGCGGCAGTTTTCTCTCTCGTCCGCCTACCACGCATCGAGCGCTGAGTGGAATTTCTCCTTTTTCACCAAATCTGCTTACCGCCCAAGTGTACCCCCGATAAATACTGGTGGTTTTTGGAGCGTGGGTGCTGCCTTTGCCTTTAGCCTTTTTCCCCATGATTTTCCTGGCTCTCATCCGGCTGAGCACTCGGGGCCTCTCCTTCTCGAGGGGTTTTTCCCAGCGGTGTGCGATTAGCACTAATTGCGCATCAAAAACTGTCTCATTTTCCTGATCCGGGCTTCCTAGGGGCTAGTTTCGCCTCCTGCGTAGTCTCCATGGGGCTTGGTCACTACTCTTTGGTTGAGGTCCTCGTCGTTCCACGTTGGCTGCTAACTACCACTGTTTAGAGGTGTTTCTAATTGCTGCTCTTAATTCTTTGAAGTTGAATTTTTGTCCTGATTGATACAGTCATGGTTCTCTGATTTTTCTTCATGGATCCAATTCGGATCACGGCCTTCCCACTGAAAAGCTTTTGGACCACCAAAAGTTGGTTTTCAAGCATCGACTAAGTGAGGGTATTATTGCCTCACTTGTCCAATCTCAATCCACTTTGCAATGCTCATCTCTGAACCCTTCAACCCAATCCTAAGGTACTCAACATCTCCCCTGTGCGTCATCCTCACGTTCCTGTCTAGCACCGTGTCTTCCTGTAGTTCATTAAGATATTCAGGTAGCAGGTCATACAAGGCAATTGAATCTACTCCTCAGGATCCTCAATCATTGAAGGTTCAAACAATCTCAATCAATCTGCATTTACGATTGAATAGATGTGCATGTAAGCTAGTAGATCAAGGTAAAAATCATTTTCATCAATCTTCTCAAGTATCTTGAGGGGTTCGTACCTGATAAGCTTTAGCTTCTTACCTTCACTTTGCATCCTATCCTTGTTGATATACAGCCAGACTTGGTCACCAACTTGGAAACTATGCCCCATCTGATGCTTGTCATGCCTAGCCTTGTATTTGGCTTGGCTCTTTTCCAGCTATTCCTATATTGTCTGGTGCATCTCATGGATTTGTTCAATGAACCTAGTTGCCTTGTCCACATTGTTGTGTCCCTCAACTGTGGTATCTTTACCAAAGACAAAATCCAAAGGAGACCTTGGTGTGAAACAAAAATAGGTCTCAAAAGGAGATCTCTGTGTAGAAGTATGTTTGGCTTTGTTGTAAGCATGCTGCACATAACACAAATGTTCATCCCAAAGCTTAGGATGTTTGCTGCAATATCCCTGAGTAACTGGACCACTGTCATGTTAACTACTTCTATCTGGCCATCATTTTGTGGATGAAAAGTTGTGCTTTTCTTTAGTTTGGTGTCCATCAGTTCCCACAGACTTAACCAAAACTTCCCCACAAGTCGGGTGTCTCGATCAGATACAATAGAAGTGGGTAATTCAAATGAACCCATGCATGTTCAAAGAACAGTTTTGTAGTGTGTTCAGTTGTAATTTGTTTATTACAAGGTATGAAAACACACATTTTATTGAACCTATCCACAACAACATATAGATAATCATGACCTTTTCTAGATTTAGGCAGTCCCCCATCGAAATCCATGGAAACACTTTCCCAAGGGTGAGAAGGTACTGGTAATGGAGTGTGAAAGCCTAGTTTTCTGTTGCTGGGCTTACTTTTAGCACACATAGTACACCCCCTTACATATCTAGAAATTGTCTCATTCATTTTTGGCCAATAACAAAATATTTGCAGGTGTGCAATTGTTTTACTTACCCTAAAGAGACCTGATGTCAAAGAAGTGTGTGCTTCCCTAATTATCTTTATTCTCTCAGTTTGTGGAATGCAAAGTTTCCCACAATGGTATAAGAGTCGGTCCTTCACATGATAATCCAATTCCTCTACTCTTTTTCCTTGACTCAAAGTTGCATATACATCTCTAAAGTATATATCTTGAGCATACTGTTCAATGTAGCTTTCATGTAGCACAAAATTATGCTTAAGTATAGTAGATGCATTTATAATGGGTCTAGATAACATGTCTACAACTTTGTTATGTATGCCCTTTTTATATCTGATGACTAAATGAAACTGTTGTAGAAAACCCATCCATCTATAATTTCTTGATTGCTGCAACTTAGTTTGGGAGTGTAGATATTGAAGTGGTTGATGATCAGTATGTATTATTGTCTCTTTTCCCATTAAGTAATGTTTCCACTTTTTACGCTCTAAACTAATGCATACAATTCTTTATCATATGTAGGATAGTTAACTATTGAAAGATTAAAAGTCTCAGAATGATAACATATGGGTCTACCGTGCTGTGTCAACATTGTTCCCATGGCATAGTCACTGGCATCTATTTGGATCTCAAATGGTCTTTGCAGATCAGGCAGTGCCAGTACAGGTGTTGTACTAATCTTTTCTTTCAAGGTGTCAAAGGCTTTCTGATGTCTGCCTCCCCACTGAAACACCTTGTTCAATCCTGTTAAAGCATGTAAGGGAGCTGCAATTGAGGAAAAGTTAGAAATGAATTTCCTTCAATACTGTGCGACTCCTAAGAAGCTTCTAATTTCTGTAGTAGATTTGGGTTAGGCCAGTTTACAATGACTACCACTTTAGAGGGATCTATTTTCAATTCACCACCCCCTACTATATGACCCAAATAATTCAGAGAGGTTTTTCCAAATTCACATTTTGAGAGTTTAAGATGAAGTTTTTCTCATCTCAAAACATCTAATGTCTACTTAACATGCTTTAAATGTTCTTCTCATGTTTTGCTAAAAATCAGAATGTCATCGAGATACACAATAAAAAAATCATCAAGAAAAGGTCTGAGTACGTCATTCATTAATGTCATGAAAGTAGCAGGAGCATTAGTTAAGCCAAAAAGCATAATCAGACACTCATACAATCCCTGCTTTGTTTTGAAAGCAACCTTCCATGCATCTTGTTCTAAAACGCTGATCTGAGGGTATCCACTGTGCAAGCCTAGCTTGGTGAAATAAACAGCTTCCTTCAATTGATCCAAAAGATCATCTATGCAAGGAAGAGGATAACGATTTTTTCAGTAGTCAATGCACATTCTCCACGAGCCATCTTTCTTTCTCAGCAAAATGATTGGTGACCTACATGGTGATGTGCTAGGCCTGATGAACCCCTTCTTGAGCAACTCCTGCACTTGTTTCTTGATTTCAACATTCTCTAAAGCAGACTGTACATTCCAATGTTAGGCAATGGAGCATCTTGTTGCAAAATAATATCATGTACTATTTCCTTTTTAGGTGGAAGACCTTTAGGTTCTTGAAACAATATATCATACTCTGAAACAACCTTTTCTATATCAACTTGTTGTTTGGCATTATAGCCCTCAAATACATTGGTTTTATCAGGTTTCTTTTCCTTTACAACCATCAGTAAGAATTGTTTGCATGAATTTATCACTCTTTTCATCTGCCCTGAGTTTATGAGAGTATAATTATTCTTGAGCTTATGAGCTCTTACAAAGTATTTGATTCCATATTTAACAAGTAGATACTTGTTCTCAGCTCTATAGAAAATAGATTTTCTATCATACAAGTAAGGACTTCCTAAAACAATTCCACATATATCCAAAGGAATTATGTCTAACTCAACCTCATCTACAAATGCTGACCCAAAAGAAAACTTGAGTTTGCACTATCTACTCACTTGTAGTTGTGCTTTATCATTCAACCATCCTAATGGGTATGGTTTCTCGTGAGGTGTAGTTGTTAATCCCAATTTCTTTACAATTGCTTTAGAAATTAAATTTACTTGTGAGCCACTATGAAACAAAGTATCAATCTTTTGATATTTGGAAACAACTCAAATATGGAAAAGCTCATGTATTTTTCTCTCATTTTCTTCATTAATAACAGATTGAGCAGAAATACTAGTAGATGCCTCAAAATTCTTACCTTTTATACCTGTGGCTGCAATGGTTGTTTCATCTGTCGATTTTGACCCCAAATCTTTCTGAATAGCTGCAGCGGTCTTCTTATTCTTGCCCTCAAACTTCTTAGGCCTCAGCTCTAGATGCAGAATCCAACAATGCTCATCATCATGCCCATCCTTTTTACAGTGAGTGCATGAAGCTTTGATTTTCTGTGTAGTGTTAGCCTTCCTTACTTTCCACTTCTGATTTTTTTTCTCCTTTCTCTTGCTTACAGTGGGTTGGGATGGTCCCCCAACTTCTGGATTTCCATTCTTTCCTCTAGCTTCTAGATGAGTAGCTTGTACAAATACCTCATCTATACTAGTGGGAT
>APFE030631287.1:27220-52950 GCA_000404065.3 Pinus taeda | reverse complement strand
GATGGAGTGAAATGTAAGGAATGAGAGGCAATTAAGAATCTCTCAATCAACTTAATAGAGGGAAGGAAAATGAGCTCTATCTAGGGGCAGTTAAGAATCCCTGGATAACTGTCATACATGGTGAATTAAGGCAAATATGAGCCAGGTGGAATTCATATTTATGCCTAAAACAGATGAAAAACATAAAGAAACAACAGAAACTGAGCATAGAGTGCAATTAAACAAGTTCTAAGCTAATCTTTCTTTCTGTTGCTTAGATAATGATGTATGAATGGAAAAACAATGGTAAGAAACACTTATTGAGTCATGTACCAGCACAAGAATTCCACAGTCACTCTTTAACCATTAAACACAGTACACAATTCATTCTCCGAGCTCGTAAGCAGCATTTGATTATAGAAATTATCAAATATACAGTGCGAGTCTCTCCTCAAGCAAAACATCCAACCAAAAAAAACCAACCCTCATTACATTGTTCAGGGTCATCTTTATAGGTAAAATATCCAAAAGTATTTATTACAGCTGACCTAAACAGGTTTGCGGGAAAAGCTTTTAAACCTAAACTTGTGCTGGAATTAAATGCAAGTAAATATCCTTTGGGCTGTGCCAGAGGAAGCTGGATCAAAATGAGTTAATATGGTGTCCTTGGTGACCTGGTGTAGTGGTTCTGCAATAACTTTGCTTTGAGTTTTGGTCCACTGATCTTATGTGACTTTGATGTGCAGTAAGTGTGGTTTGAGGTTTCTTTGATTGCCTTTACTGTTTTGTTGACTTTGCTGGAGGGTTCTTTAATGTTTTCCTGCTTTGGGCCGCTGACAGATCTTTACTGATACTCTTTGCCGCATCCTAATACACTTTGACATTAATTTTGGCTTCGCTTTTGCACTGATACACTTTGATACTTGAACCGGGCCTCTCTCTTTCTTCTGATATGCTAAAACTACAAAATCGGGCCTTTTCTTCCCTTTTCGGCGCAAAAATGGCTGAGGAATCAAAAGATTCCCCAATGATTCCCCAATTTGGCCCATTTCCCGTAAGCGATGCGCGATCACGCATCGAAAACTGCCTCAGAATTTCATTCTGGGCCTCCGAAGCCTCAATTTTGCACTTGCGCTTTTTTTCAGCTGCTGACGTCAGCGGTGCGGCGGATGACGTCAGCATGACGTTAGCAGTGGGACCCTCTTGTATGGTGATGATGTCAGCATGATGATGTCGTCAGGGTGACGTGGCAGTACGGCGGGCGATGACGTGGCAGTACGGCGGGCGATGACGTGGCAGTACGGTGACAGGCTAACGCAGGCAGGAAGGGGTGAGATGGCGGCAACTTGGCAGGTGGCATGGCGCTCATGTCACACGAGGGGAGGGTGGTTTCCGGTTTGTGGCGCACTGCTTTTGTGCCTGGGCGGTATTGGTAGGGGGCTCCGCCACAGCCGGGAGGGCGACGCGTGGTAGGGGTACGACGGCAAAACTGCCGATCTCCCGGGCGCTAACCCTCGACATGTTGGGGTGGGAAAATACTCGCCCACCGTAGCTTGCGGGCGCACCAGATCTGACGGATAGCGGATAAGGTAAGGTGGCGGACGGATAAGAAGGGGGCTGTGCGCTAATTAATTTTTAATATTTAGTTTGGCGGGGGAAAAAAATTAGAAAAATGGGTTTTTTGGGGTTAAATCCGAGCGGGGTTAATTTATTTACAGGCGAGACTTAAGGAAAAAGGGGCGGGGCATAGGTTTTGTGCAACGGAAGGACCAAGGGCATTACAAAGAGGTTCGTTATACTTTGGAGGGGGGACTTAATGCACAGGAAGGGGTCCTTTGCATTGGAAGATAGCTTTTTGAGACAAAAGGAGGGTTGTTACTAAGTTCCAGATAAACTTAGCAATTCCGAAGTGAACTTTATGGTTATTTTTCAACTAGGGGGAGGGGATAAGTGTATAGGGGAGTTATAAACATAGTTTTTAGTAGGGGAAGGGGAAATAGATAGGGAGCTACATAGTAAAAGTTAGTAGTTAATATGATAGGTGATAAGAAAGTGCTAAGTATGTGAATCTCACGCTTTTTAAGGGGAAAAATGATTTATAACGGGAGTATGAATATTCCTTGGTCAAAGCAGATCTTTGCCAAGGCAGTTGATATGAAAATGGTGAAACTAAGAGATATCAAGCAGATCTTGACCTCTTTGGGAGGTTAGTGAATGATTTGGGGAGGGAGGAAGAAGGGGGAGTTAGACATGCCTCGCTTGAGTCCTTCAAATAGCCACTTCCTAATAATTGTGACCTGAACAGATATAACACTTGAAAACATGAAATTGATCACAAATCAACATTTTGCAACCCCAAAAATACCTACCTAGCCTACTTACCTAGCATTTTCTCTTCTTTTTGGTTTGGGTGCACTTAGACTTACAGACCCAGCTGTTCAACTTTTTCTTTTTCTGTCCTCCTATCTACATCTACACTTACTTCATCCAGGGGCTCAGATTAAGTTGTTGAGCACCCTTGCTTCTCTACCTATCTAGGAATCTGCCAAGATTAAGCTGTTTGGACAGATGTTCATCTATATTCTAAAATAGGAAATTGAACCCTAGGGAGACCAAGATTAAACTGTTTGGACCTCCCTATAACCGGAAATTCTTCAAAAATGGACTAGTATATCAAAATTGAAACACAGCAATGGCACTTGAACTGGCACATTCTCCTGGCATCCTTTTCTGGCATCTGTAGCAAATATGGAACATTGCAGCATGCAAAGAATGACATATTTGGCATGTAAAAATGTCAATCATGAAAGATGAGTAACCTGTTGCAGCAGGAGGCTAACAGAACCAACAAAAGATCCTACCCATGGGAAAACTGCAGGGAATAACGGTGGATATCGAAGGTGCGAGTGCACTTGTAGATTTCGAAGTGATAAAGATTGTTGATGACAGTATCCCTATTCCGCGCTACTAGGAATAGATTGGGCCACTGACATGAATGGAGTGATAAATCTAAAGAAGCACAAGATGATATTTGAGAAAAAGTCAGTGCGCATAGTGGTACCTTTGGACCCTGTGGAAGGATTGTGCTACACAGAGCCAGTGCACGACTACGAGAGCGACAATGATCTAGATTGTATCTACAATATAGCCACATGAGAGAAGGACTGGGTGAATCCAATAGTGGATGGTAGGATCTCGTGGGAGTGCGAAAGCTCCTGCACCTCAGATTCGGGCAAGGAGATAGAAAAATGGCAGAACCGGTTACACGAGGTAACCACGCTCAACTGCAACATGATGACAAGGTCATTGCGCTGCGTAATAACAGAGGTAAGAGATCTGCCTATGTATGATAGATTGACCAATGTGGATGATTTCATAAACCAATTTGAAAGGGAAGTACCAGAACAACAGCGTTTTGCCACTCTGAAATGGGTACTACGTGCTTTGCCCACAAGATGGTGGGGTACACATCAAAGAAGTTTTGAGGACTGGCGCGAATGCAGAAGGATGATACTCATGTGGTTTTGAAAGCCTCAGATGCAGATGGAAGTTGGGTATGATGGACGAAACATCCTGCACGCCCACCTTTCCAGATGGGTACAGGTGTATGGCGCGCAACCTACACGAACACACACCGTCCTCGCGATAGGAAACACAACCAATAAGTAGGAGCGGGAAAGACGATGGTGTGAATGACAACTAGGAAATATGATAAGACCAAGTGCACCAAATATTATCTGTGTGGAAGCCTTTGACAAAGTATGCGAAGTACTACGCGGTCCACCATGTGAAACACACTGACTAGGACCTACACGTACCAGTAGTTCTATGGGCTTATAGGACCATGTGCAAAACCCTGACTGCCCAGGCACTTTCGAAGTTGAAGTATGGAGCAGATGTTGTAATCCCTATGGAGCATGCAAAGCCTTGTCCGTGCATAGTAACACCCATAGATACGATGGTTGGTGAAGCCCAGAAACAAGGGATCACACAGCCGCAAGAAACAGAATGCATGGGACTTGAGGAAGAAATCCAACAAGGGAACCTTAGACTCCACAAACTTGAAGAAGAAAGGTATGGTTAAGGAAGAAAAGCACTTTGATGGATGCAGAGGTCAGGAAGATGGAGGACAAAATAATGAAAAATTTTCTCGGAAAAAAGACCAGGCTGGTAAGACAGGGTGCGTGCGATCCCGATGACAGGGTTAAGACCTATTGCTGTGAATTGATCAGTTTGATGCCTTTTCTTGGACTGCATATTGCTAAGCATAGTGACCAGGGTAGCACGTTGCAAATGGTGAAGTGCATGATGCCAACCATAACAATACAAGGTTGGCACTGGGGATTCTCCAAGAACCATGATGGAGGACAGGATGGCACTCTACACGGGTAGTGCGACCACCTGACTAGCTAAGGAAAGGATAGGCTTAGCACTCCAGGCAGTTGGAAGGGAGCGCGGGACTATAAACTATCCTGCCCGGGAGCTGCACGATGTTGTAGATGTGCGCAGAAGCAGAGAGTCACAAAGTTCGCGACCATGCACAGGGGGGTTGTGCTGCCACACGGTTTGGCTAGAAAGTGACCGTTGAAGTCACTATTCACGATGGGATGCTTGACTTGAGGCCAAATGAAGTGGGTGGCAGGCATTTAAGACGCGATTTATGGGCAAGATTTGGGAAAATCTACTGCCAAGAAAGCATTAATGAACCAGAATTGGGGAGAATGGTCGAATTCAAATTCAAAAAGCGCTATAAAATACAAAAGATTTCCCAGCAATCAGCACTTGGTCATTTGTGAATTAAGCGATTGAGCAGAACCTTGAGTGTTATGAGTCGAGCATTGATTGAGCCCCTAAATTTGCGAGTGAGAGATTGCAACACAGATACAATGACAACAACTAAGGATGGTATGGGGATAGGAGAAGTGACCACTGAGGAGGCCACACAGGCCCTAACTATGGGGGATGTTCTAGAAGGTGTCGGGATTGTGGTAGAAATCCTGAAATCACCGTGCACACCAAGACCCAAGAAGGAAAAACAAGAAATGGCTCTCGTACGCATGTCCCCTGGAACCCGCTGCGCAACAAACTGTCAATGGAGGAGAAAGGGAGAGTTGTTACTATAAAAACAAACGAAGAAGAGGAAGATTTGTAGGATCTTACCACCGTAGATGAAGAAGATGAAGGCTAGGGAGAGCCGCACACTCAAAGTCCTCAACGAGCAGAAGATAAATATGGAACAACTCAGTTTGCAGCCCGACGAATTGGTGTTGCAAAATCAACATCCGGTGCAGGTGATAGGTGACGCTTGCCGAAGCATCCTGGAGCTGGCCATCCCAGTAGATCTACAAATGGAGGTGCGGATCCACAGGTTAGCAGCAGGAGTCTGTAAGGCCAGGGAAGAAACAACAAAGGTTCAACTGGAGCTGAACCTTCAGATCACCAAGCTGCGTTTAAGGCGCAGCCATCCACTCCCTTGAAAGTCATAGAACAACACGCTAGCGCTATCATAGCGGGATTGGAGGAAATTGGAGGTGCAGTGTGAGACAGCACCAGCATGTTGGAAGAATCACTTGACTTCCTCACAACTCTGTAGGAGGACCCCAACATCCAGCGCTTAGAGACAGAGGCGCGAGAACTCCAACAACAGTATGACAGCATCCGAGGAACTGCACAGATAGTGGTCCTCACGCAACGGTTTGCGAGGATGCAGCAAGCTAAAGCACTAAAGGAGCAGGTGGACGCAGCACCACATAAGGAGGCAATTCTAAAAACGCACATCTAGCCTTGAATCGACAAGGCCTTCACCATCACGGTAGACATCGAAGGCAAGCTCGCGCACATACAGGGGATGCACACATTAATGCAAAAATGCACTCTAGACACAGAGGTATCAGAACATTGCATGTAGCAGATCCAGCAAGCAGGAGCTCAGTACGTTGTTGACCTCCACGCAGTCCGAGAACAATTAGAGGGACTCCATGTAAAGATCACCGCACCAACAGAGTGACTCAAGGACGAGTCACGATGTTTGTGTTGGGGGCCTGTTAGGCATGGAATCCCCCCCAAGGCATGTTTTGGGGCTCAAAGCCCAAGTTTTTACCCAATCTTGTTGTAAACCTTCGAATTGAGGGCGCAGAGCGTGAAAAGTATGATAGAGTCACAGGGTTGTCCACCCTATTTTTGTAATGTAATGTTAGCTGGATAGACCTACCCATGGTCCACGAACCATGGGATTGTATAAGTAGAGCGAGGCTCTAAGTGTAAAAGAAAGAAAAGTAGAGAGATAGGAAGAGAGTCTAAGGAAGTAAGTTAAAGTGTGTCTTTGGGTTGTAGAGTAGGAGAAGGCTCTGCAGCTGAGTGCACAGAGGCCTAGTAGTCCACAGCTGAGTGCGTTGACCCCTGCAGCTGAGTGCGCAGGGCGGAGTCGAGTCTGTAACCAAAGAAGGAATTAATAAAGAGAAGTTTTATCATAATTGTGTGTATCTATTCCTTGGTTAATGCATATTTGATATAATTTGCAATTATACTGTTTATTTACTGTGCGCACCTGTATGAATGGTTTATGTTGTTAAGTATAACCAAAAGCACACAAGTAGGCTAAAATAATAAACTAACATTGGAATAACAGTAAGGTCTTGGGTAGTAAAGTGGAAGCACAACATTCAGGCCAGGAATAGGGCTGCGCGAATGCAGTATATTAGGTTGCGAGGTATGGGAAAGTGCACAAAGTGACTTGTGCACAAGGTCAAACCATGGACCACTTGAACTCATCTGACATCTCCAGGGTGCAGAAACTTGGTTCTAGCATCCTCCCATACTACTTCGGGTGAGACCTCAGTCCGTGCTCCGTTGACTATTGCTGAAAGGGCCCATAGTACTGGGATTTGTTTGGCTAACTTAACTCTGAACCTGGGTCAGGCCCCAATAAGCCAACAGTCTTGCTACTTGCGGAAATGCCTCCAGATCCGTGATGCCCTATTGTACCTCAGCTAAGATCATTCTATATCAATCATCAATTTTATCCCAGGTCTCCGTTGTGATCTCTTAGACCTTCTCTCTAGTCTTGTCGATGTCCCCATTAGTGAGGACAAGCACTTCTGTGCCCTTGGACTTATCCACTTTTTTCTTTTTCCTCTTGCCTATCGTAGTTGTTGTGTCTCTCCTTCTAACAATAAAAGGTGACTCCTCTGATACTCTTGCATCACTGAAAGGTTCCTCATGCTCCTGCTTTGTTTTTTTTGTTTCTATCTTTACATCCTTTTTACTTGTATCTGCATCCTACAAGGTACCCTTTTCTATTCCAACCACTCCACAAGGTGGGGTCATCCACTCTTCCAGCCATTGTTGTACTACAATGAGAAAATCATCTTCAATTACTAAGTAAGGAAATGGGTTCCATGTCCTCATTGGGTCCTTCATTTCCTTGACATAGACTCTGTGGAAGTCCGCTTTGAAGTCTGCAATGTGACAATACTTCTTATATAAACTAGGTGATAGCCTTGGATGATGATTCACCACCATGTGTATATCCATTGCCATCACTATGAATAGGAAACCCAGTTAAACTGGACTCTTGTGCTGCGATGTGTAGCCAAAGATACTACAATTGCATGCATCGCATTGTGCCTGCACTTCCTCATTGTCTTTCTTGCCAAGATGGGTGAAACACACTCCTTGGTCATCATTGGAATTGATGTCATATCCCTGCAACTTTTTTACTAATATGAACTTTTCCTTCATCATTTGTTCCATCTCCTTGTCCTTATTCTTGCCCAAAAATTATTCTGTGAGGTCTTTTCCCTAATGAGGAAACGCTGTGATTTTTTTTATTAACATCTTATCAATCAAGATCCTCGTCCCTAGCCAAATGCATCCATCATGCACTAGTGCAAGGAGCTATCATCCACATATTGTACTAGATCTGCTTTGGTCTAAGTGTGGCACATTCATCATATTCAAGAGGCTCGCTCTCTACAATCCTGCAGCCCACTCGAAGGACTCCAGCCTCGTGACTCCACTTTCTGGGTATCTAACCTACTTCAAATTTCTACATGGTTCAAATTGAGGGTATTTTCTTCGATTGTTAAAGTCCCAGTCTTCCATCTTCAGTTAGGGGATCTTCCCCAACACTTCGCCATCAAATGGTACTTCCTCGATAGAAATGGAGTGTATGTGGTAGTCTTACCCTCCTTTGGCTCCATAACTAGCTTGGCATTTTGTTTTCTTGGTGGCATGTAAGGTGGGAGCACAGCGGGAATCTCTTCGTCCTTTGTCTCCATGCGGTGAAATTAAACCTCCTCTTCGCTATCATTGATCTACTAAGGAACCTTCTACTGCATCAACGTGTTTCCTTTTTACACAGGCTTCTTTCCCTTATCTTCTTTGTTCTTTGTGCAAACTTCCTTCTGTGTTTTCTTCCTCGAGGATGTTATGAGTTCAGCCCTAGAGACCTCAACTAGTCTCTTCTCTTTCTTTTTCTTTGGTTGTGATTCTGTGGGTACATGCTTTCTCGACGACCTATGGTGCCTTAGGGACATGGGTACCTTCGGTTCTTGTGCCTCCATAATACCCGCTAATCCTTTCTCTGCAAATATTCCAACAAGTTCCTCAAAACTCCTCTCAGACATACATTAGCTTTCTTCACACTTAGATGCAATTTCTCAAATTCTCCAGACATCAAAGTGTCAAATGTGGTGCAGGATATGGTTTTTGTAACAAATTTGAATTCCACCCTCATGATTGCTTCAATATTTTCTCATTTAATGCAGGTATGGAGCTAGATACAACCAATTGTGCTTCATCAATGCTCTTCTCACGCACCCCTTAATGACAATTTTCTTTTAACGATAGATTTTTCCTTCCAACAGTCATATTTATGGCAAACTTTGATGAGAATTTCCTTGTGGTGCAATCAAATTTTCTTTGATGTAGTTCCTTCGAACTTCATCTTATTCCTGAATATCACGCAGTAATCTTCCTTCGACGAACCCCCTTTCTGCAGAGTAGTTTATAGTCCCACGCCCACTTTCAACTGCAGGTGGCACTAAGGCTTCCTTCCCTTCAATTTTCAGTGTGAAGCTCCAGGGATAGAGTCGCCCCTATACATATTCAATCTTCTACCATTCACTCGTCCCGGGATCAACTGACCATTCAACTGTGCAAGTTGAACTGCACCACCATTAGAGATGTGCTTGATGATATATGGTCCTAACCAATATGTTTTAAATTTTCCTAGGAACTTCATGAATTTTTTGTCATATAATAACACAAGATCTCCTCCTTAGATTGTCTTCTTCTTGATATGCTGGCCATGCCAGGATTTCTCCCTTGCTTTCCGTACTTGATGATGAAACCCTGCTATGAACCTATCTTCTTCTAGAGCTAGTATCTGCAACATTCTTTCCTTCATAATGTCAAGGTCTATCATATCTTTGATAGAGGTAATTCTAAAACTTGGCGCAATGTATTCCATAGGCATAACTACCTCCTATCCATATACCAACCTAAACGATGTCTACCCTGTCAATTTCTTGCATGTTGTTCTAGATGCCCACAACACCAGTGGAATTCTCAAATCCCAGTCATGTTTGTTCACGTTTCATACCTTGGTCAATGCATTCTCCAAAATGTTATTGAAAGCTTCCACTGTTCCATTTTCCCGAGGATGATAAGGGGTTCTCTTCTGGTGGTAAACCTGAAATTCCTTAGTTAGTGCTTCAATGGTCTTGTTCAAGAAATGTGTGCCTTGGTCACTGATCAAGATATTTGAACAACCAAAACTAGATAGTATATATTCAAAGATGAACTTCAGAGTAGTTTCCACGTAGAAATCCTTTACTGGTTGTGCCTCATCCCATCTTGTCAAATAATCAGTTGCAGTGATTATATATCTCGCACTAGTCTTGTTTCCTGGTGGACTGATAGGTCCAACAAATTCAATAGCCTATTTGTCAAAATCCTGCAAAGTTACTTGTGGCACTAGTGGCATCTCGTCTCTTCTAGATGGATTTCCTATTCTTTGACATACATCGCATGCTTGACATAATTATTTTGCATCCTTATGTGCTATGGGTCGCCATAGCCCAACTCTCAAAATTTTCTGCATAGTGGATTTTCCTACATACTACCCACCTGCGACTCCTCCATGAGCTTCTGTCATAATACTCTGTTGTTCATGTTCAAGGACGTATCTATGCAATACTTCATCTGGTCCCATTTTGTACAAGTGTCCAACAATCAACAATAAATCAGCTACTCAAACAACTAACTCCTTCTTTTGCTTCATAGTGTACTCCATGGGCACCATTCCTGTGGCTAGAAACTGAATAATATTCATGAAGTGATCATTTGCGACTCTAATTGCGAATATTTGTGCATTAGTTAGGTTGTCATCGATATTTATGGGTTATTTTCCTATCTCTATCCTTGATAGATGATCGGGTCCAACATTCAATTTCCTTGGCTTCACTATAACTTTGAAGTCATACTCCTAAAATAATAACAACCATCAACAAATATTTCCTCCTAAAACATGCTTATTCACCAAATATTTAAGCGTAGAGTGATCAGTGAACACTTTGAAATGCACCCCCAACAAGTAGTGCCTGAACTTCTGTAATGCATACACCATAGTTAATCCCTCTCTTTTCATCATGCTATAGTTCTTTTCCGCATGGGATAGTTTCCTGCTTGCAAATTATGTGGGATGATTAATTTCTCCTGCTCCTGGCTGTGCTAACACTACACCTAATTCTATGCAAGATGCATCAACATGTAGATAGAACTCCTTATTCTAGTTTGGGAAACTAGAATAAGCACAATTACCATTTTCTCTTTCAGTACATCCAAACTCCTCTAACACTCTTCGCTCCATGGAAAAGTCACATCTTTCTTTAGAAATTTGTCCATTGACACAATTATCTGTGCATACCCCTTTATAAAATTTCTATAGTAGCCATTGTGTCCCAATGTCGTGCGCAATTGTCTCACTGTTTTTGGTGATGGTGGGTTCACAATAACTCCGATCTTCGCGGGATCTACCATTAATCCATGTTTACAAACTACATGTCCCAACAGTATACCAAATGGTGCACAAAAGATGCACTTCTTCAAGTTCAATGAAATCTGGTACTGCCTACACATATCCAACATCAACCTTAAGCTTGCAACATGCTTCTTTAATAGACCAAAGATTTCCCAATCATCGAAGTATACTTCCAGAAAATTGTGTATACTTGAAGGCCACAATTATAACTCTAGAAAGTATAGCAGGCATATTCTCTAATCCAAAAGGCATCACTGTGTACTGATAAGAGCCCTAGTCTGTCTCAAAATTCATTTTATCTCTATCTTCTGGCACAATTCTAATATGATGGTATCTTGAAATGCCATCTGTGAAATAATAGGCCTCCTATCCTCCTAAATTGTCCAATACTCCATCTGTAAATGGTGCAGGGAAGTGGTCATGTAGACATGCATCATTCAATTTCCTTAAGTCAATAGAAATTTTGATTTCTCCTTTTGCCTTCTTTTCCTAAACCACCATGGGACTTACCCATTCAAACTCTTCGATAGGTTCAATTATCCCAACTGTTAACATCTTGTCTAATTCTTCTTTCACATTCTCCTTGTATTTTGGATTTAGTCTATAAGGTCTCTGCTTGACAGGCTTCACATCAGGCTTCATAGGAATCCTCATGACTCCCAAATCTCCTAATACGCCCTTCATATATGAAAACTTAGTAGGGAACAACTCCTGATATTCATGCAAGAGATCTTTTATCTTGTTGACTGCATCTTTATCTCAGTAATCTCCCATTGTTGCATACTTCGGTTCAACCTCCGACCATATATTTACATTCTTCATCTTCAATGGCTTGGTTATATCGGAAATCTCTATCTCAGGTCCATTTACTTCGCGATGGCCTTTTGATTCTTTGATGTCAATGTTGCGAGGATATTCATCCTCTTCCATAGTGAGATTATAACATTCCATTACGTTGTGTATCTGCGCAGCCCAATCAGGTTTCCAGATACTAGAACTTCGTTCTTAAAAATATTATTCTTAACTATATTCAGAGTTTCATCTATATGTGGGCAATCATCTTCAAATCTAAATTTCATTATAAATCCATCAACCATTTATGCCTATGTAGAAGCTCAGTTTCCAAATGCCAATTCTGGGGAATTGTCTCCAAGGTATGGATGAAGCCATGCACCCATTCTTCTCGTGGAATTTCTCCCCAATATGCCATACATATTTATATGTGGTCTCTAGGATCATTCTGGCCATCATACTTATCTACGAGCTCTATTTTTACTTGACCAAACCTTACCCACATCAACCTTCTACATTTTTACCAATATCCCTTATTATTCTTATGAGTACCCCATCATCTAGCAGGAGTAGCCCTCAGTGCTTGATCCAAAGCTAAAAATCTCTGACATTTGGGTACCCGTCTTTCATAATGTCTAAATAAAGTATTTACATCACACAAACCATCATACAAAGGTAAATCGCGTACCTCAGCTGCCATATCGTGCATTGCTTTAGTGATCCTTGCACATCGCCTTGTAGACACTTCATGCAACTTGTTCTGCCAATTTTCCAATTCCTCTTCTAAATTTTAAGCGCAGAAACTATCTTGCTCTGAAGTCAGTTTTCCATCTACAATAGGGTTAATCCATTCTTCTTCTTTTTTCTGTACTCTTCTCTGACAGGTTCAATATATATCTCTCCCTCTGATGGATCTAATGGCACAAAAACTCTCATATTATTGCTTTCAAATATCATATGCAATTTCTTCAAGTTAATTATAGCCATGTTATCAAATTCCCAATCCATTCAAAGCAATGCAAGGTAGGGATTATTGTCGTCCACAACGTCAATCACTTCGAATTCAGTGGTAGTGTACACTCCATCAATATCTATTGTGATTCCTAAAAATCTTCCTAGAGGGACAATCTTCTGTTGATTCATGATCTTCAGCTGGATAGTTGACCATTGTGGCTTCGACTTACCCATGAATTCCCAAGTTTTCTTCGGCAAGACATTAGCATCAGATCCTACATCCAAGATAACTTGATCCATGTCGTATTCCCCAATCTGCGTTGTAAGCCTCATTTCCTTTCGAATCTGCTTCTTGTGTATATGTAGATTATTCACTACACACGTCTCACTCTACGGTATCTCTTTAGGAGCACAAGAGTCTATCAATCCCTGCAATCCATCTACGACCTTCTGATTTCTCAACAACTTCATGCAAGTATGTAAAAAAGAATTCAAAATATTTAGATCCACATCTTGTTCCGCAACTGGTACTATTTTGTAGTTATCCTTATGAGTCAGTTGTGCGGTAGAGGTCGAGGCCCCATCATCCATAAAGCTTCGCCTTGCCTCCATGAATACTTTCCTTTCCTTATGGATATAATATGCAAGAGCTTTTTCAGTAGTTTTTCTTACCCATGTAGCTTCAGCTTCCTTTTTCACATTGGCTTTATTATTTCCAGTCGCAGCTCTGCTTCTTGTTACAATTCCGATGCATGGTTGATCCTCCCTTGGCTCAACAGTCATCATTTGTATATTTGATGCATGCTATTGGTTTCTTTTCTCCTGCATCTTCGTAATAAGGATGGGGCATTCTTCTATCACATGATAAAAAGACTTACAGTAACTGCAGGTTGTTGTAGGGTTCTGATAGTCTCTTGCTAAGTGTCTTGCTTGTCCACAGTTATAACAGATAATCTGGCCACGTCCTCGACCAACTCCTCCTCCTCCTTCTTGAAATCTTGCTCAGCCATCATGCTGGCCTGGCTCCTCGTGTGTATGTCCCTCAACTTGTAGTCTATAAGTATCATCAATGTGCTCCATCATCAAGTCATAACTTCGGCAATTTTTCTCATCATGGCCTACTGATCTACAGAAGTTACAAAACAACTTCTTTGAGCTCTGCACATATTTCTATACTAGTTAGCAATCTACAGAGCGATGTTGGCCTCTCGTTCTACAAATATCGCACCACATACCTGGGTTTATCAGATTAGGTGCTTCACTTGCCAAATAATCTCTGAACACAGGGCATTGATCCTTATAATGACCCTCTGCTTTTCATTTTGTACACCATACTTATGATCTTGTCTCTTTACCTATCTTGAGATCCTGCAATTCTAATGTCGAATTGGCTAGCTGACTCTATATTTGTTGTACTCCTGCATGAGTATCTCCAATTAGCTAAGCTTCCAGCTTCATCACAATCTCCAATGCTTTCGCTTGAGTCGCAACCTTCTGCTGCATCAAAGGTAACCTAATATGTGGAAGTAGCATGGCTATGAACCATTCTTTATGTTGTTCTAGGGGTATATTAAAGCTTATTTGACCCATCAACACCTTGAATCGCTAATCCAACTCCCACACAGGTTTAGTCGTTGTCTGTTTGATTTCTTTTATCTCTGTGATGCACTGTGATTCTGATTTTGGCTTCTTGAGTTTTCATAACAATGCTTTCTTAATTTCATCCAACCAAGTAGTCTGGTGAGTAACATAGCATTTCATATACCATGTTAGCATTCTTTCTCGAAGCGACATGATGAGTTGTGCCTTCTTCACATCATCACTAGTGATTTGTCTTGTTTTCTATATTGTGTCAACTACAAACCAGAATTGATCAGGATCCTCTGATCCGAGTCCTTTAAAAATAGGTAGCTTAATGTCATCAACCATTTTCCTTCTTGAGGGACTATGTGGAGGGGGTGGGAGTGGGGTGTAGGGGAATTATGGGGAGGGGGATGGGGTGTAAGGGGGGTGGATGGATGTGGAATCCCAAAGAAGCCCTATTGTCTAGGTAAATCCTCTCTATGGACAGAGACGGACTCTCTAGCCCAATGAGTGGGACTAGCAACCTAAGTGACAATCTACTAGACACTTTCCTTAGTTACAATTGAAATGAGAGACGAAGAAGATGGCCTACCTCATTTTGATGCTATCACGTTCTCCTTTGTTGAAGACCTTGAATCACTTGCATCACGGGTTCATTCCTACTGCTCACAACATTTATGCACCTACACAAGAGATCAAGACACAACAAGGCATACAAATACGAATATCATATTCAAAAGTAACCTACTTGACAGATCAAGGAGCGTTAAGCTAAATGATACATGAGCATACACATTTAGGGAAAATGAACCAAGAATTGTATATTAATAGAATAAAGGAGGAAGCATACAACCAAGCCTTGATGTTAATAGGCTCTCCTTGAATGAATGTCCAAGTCCAAGCTAAGATCTCCAAGCACTCCTCCAAGCCAAATGAGTAGCATATAGGCACAATATTAGCATAAGGGTGCAAACAGACAAAGACCAAGCATTTCAGAATGGGAGAGGATGAATATATATGAAGGGAAAGGGAGTTAGGATCTCTTCAAAGATAGGAGTAGGCCCTCATCTCAAGGAGGTAGCTCATAGGGTTAAGACCAAGATGCCAAGTTGGGAGAACTCGACCTCATCTATGTCGAACAACCTCTAGATCGCCACTCTAGAAGCTTCTAGATCGCGAAGCTTCTCATCCTCTTTGGGAAAATTGCCTTTTTGGGATCATCATAGGTATACAAGTAAACAGAGCGATACCATCGTGGGTCGAGTATAATGCAACAGGTGACCATCACGGTTTTTAGTCTCGTAAGAGTGATGATTATCAAATTAGCGTTTTAGAGTTATTTCCTTCAAGGGAAGCTCAAGGCATTTTCCAATCAATGTATTAGGGAGGATCTGAGTTGCATATATGAATGAGTACACTGCATGATGGCCATGTTTCAGGCACTTCGGGTTATGTCACATGGAAGTATAGGAGGTGTGACAAAATACTTTGTAACAGATGCCCCCTAAAGCATGAAGGAAGAATGGGAAGTGATGTCTGAGATGATTTATGAGCTTTTGCAAGGACGAGAACAAACACTGTCAGGCAAATCAAGGACACATATACATATACATATCTGATAACAAAACATGAATCCATGGTATGGACACAACCATCTGGATAATAAGTACTATATGAAATGATCCATGGCATGGCTGCAACCATCCAAATGAAAAGGATCATTTGTAAATCTAAGATCCATAGGTATGGATGCAACCATCCAATATAGAAGGATCATCATAAATTTAAAGTCCCACGGTATGGTCACAACCATCCACATAGCATAAACATGTGTACAATCATGAATAACACATAACTCCATGCAGCCTAAGTCATATCAAACAAGTCTCAGGGTCTTGCGCTCCATCCCAACCCAATCAAAGTACGAATTCTAACATGCAAATGAATGTGTCGTAGTCAAACATGCTAGAAAACCACCTGATTACCAACCAATGATGTGGACCATTAACGGCCACGAGAGAAACCACCAATAATGACAATGGCTTTCAATGTACGACAGTACAATCCGTGAATGTGAAAAAAGAAGTTGAAGTCGAACACTTGTGGAATCACCTAGTCAAAGACTAATGATGAAAATCTACCGACGGATGTGAAGAACTTGCCATTAAGGCATGTAAGCTCTAAGGTACTGAAAGGGAGTCTCTAAGTCATCTTCCTGGATCAGGAGATGAAGTCGATAGGAAGTGACCTATCGAAGGAGGGCCATGATTATTCCCCCATCATCAACACGAAACAAGGAATAAAGTGGAATGAAGTGAGTAGGATCCAAGGCTGTAGCAAAGAGTCAGACAACGTATAGGTAATAGACTACATATTGTACTTCTCTTGAACATATCAGTGACATGACTCTGGAGTGTGGCAACATTAGACTCAACATAGGACCAAGGGTCATAATGACGAACTAGAATAGTCAGATGAGAGGCAAAATTAGTTACCCAAACCCAGAAGGACAAGTGACTAAGTGAGGATATCCCAAATCTGACATGAGAAACAAATGAGTGTCATGTTCAAGAGTGACATGCTGCCTATACAAGAGATGTTTCACTTTCACTTTTTCCCTACTATTTCTAGCGAGTACCTCTTTATTTTTACACAAGATTGAAGAGGATACCATATGCTTGTCGTATAATTTCACCCTTTGGATGAATCCATCCTAGTAAGTTTTACGAGTCATAGGAAGGAGAAACTCGGGCTCAACATGGTGACAAGTCTTTCATCGTTTAATTTTTACGAGTCTGATAGAAGAGTAACTTGGTGTCTTTTTCATATTTAGAGAGTTTGAAAAAGAGATGAAAAAAACTCCATCACATCCCTTTTCGTAATTTGTCCCTCGAACCCGAAAAGGTAGAAAACAATATTCAAGAGAACCTATTGACCATGTTGACCAAGGTGTAACTTTTTTCGTAAATAGTGAATCTCAGCCCGAAAAAGGGGTAAACGTATATTGCGACGACGTCAATTCATTTAATTTAACAAGTTCGAAAAGACAAGTACTCAACGATATTTTCATTTTTTAAGAGTCATAAAAGAGCTTAAAGATGACTCCTCCTTGATGAACGAGTGGTATGAAAAGATAGCAACTAGTTCTGGTGATGATGGAACTGCTCAAAACATGTAATGGTCAAGAGGTTGGCTAATAATACCACTCATCATAGACGTTCCTCAGGAACAGGTAAAACAACCAAGTGAAAGCATATGATCAGCCAAGGAGATGGTGATGATTGAATAAAAGAACCGAGGCTCATCTGGAAAAAAATCGGCTGATAAAAATGGCAATCACGAGATGTAAAAAGGGAAATAGTTTCATTTTTACACAAACTTGAAACATGAGAAACTATTCTTGATTATACTTGAGGATGGTTTCATTTTTCACAAGCTTGAAACATGAGAAAAGACTATGCTTGGATTTGGTTTCATTTTTAGACAAGCTTGACGTAGAGACAAACTATGCTTGGGTCTGGTTTCATTTTTACACAAGCTTGAAATAGAAACAAACTATGCTTGAGATAAGTTTGCATGCCCCCAGCATAATGACTCAATTCAAGGTACATGCCCCCAAAGCATCATTTCATTCACCTAAGTAGACTACTGGTTACTAACAGGTGGATGTAATGAAGGTTCACTTACGAGATCAAGCGAAAGACTCAATTGGGATTTTACGAGATTTGATCAAAGACTCGAATTGGAAGGGGATTTGTTTCATTTTTTAACGATCTTGACACAGGAAAAGAACCATGATCATGACACTTTGTTTCATTTTTTAATGAGCTTGGCATAAGTAAAAGAACTCTACTCATGGATACTTAATTCATTTTTTAATGAGGCTGAAATAGTAAAAGAACTATCCTCATATCCCTTGTTTCATTTTTTAAGGAGCTTGACACAAGACAAGGAACTATGCTCCATATCCCTTGCTTCACAGACCAAAAGAGGCCATGGATTCCAAGCGTTTCTCATCAGATGAGAGAACAACACTCTAGAAAGGATACATGTCCAGGGATCTAATGGAAAAATTGAGCTCCAATGCCCCCAGTACATGGCGTACTACATCACCTACTAGATGATCTGTAGATGTGGGCATGGAACATGTGGCCATGTAATTAACTTGTGGTGAGGGTGATACCACTTGCAGATGAGAACCATTTAGGGATGATGGTCAATGAGGAGTTGATTTAGGACCAATGAATGTAATCTGATCAATGATCACAATGCTTCCTTCATGCGAGAAACACATCACTCAAAAGAGGGAGGAGACAAGAGCTCCCATGGCATAGACATAGTCACGAGCAAGGAGTATATTAAAATCCAACGGACCTTGGACAACCATCACATCTATATAGACATATCTATATAGACATATCTATATAGACATTCTTTCCTCCCAAAGTAATAGGTAACTTAGGAAGGATCCCTAATGGTTGATTGGTTCCTCTGTTAAAAGCTAACAGATTCTAGGTGATGGGGACAAGTTGAGGAGAACCTAAAGCTTGCCAAGCAGTTGAGTATAGGATGATAACAGATGCGCCCTCATCCATGACTGTGCTTTGTACGACCATATGGTAAACCTTTACTATAATTTGGAAAGGCACATAAGACGGAAGGCGATATCCTGACAATCGACTCCAATCAAAATAAGTGACCAAACTACTTGGAGGGGGTCTCGTAGGAAAGTGAGATCTTCCCTCTTGCTCGATGGGAATAAGAGAAATGCTCTCATGCGCCTCATGCACCTAAGGAATAGGAGGATTTCCCTCCAGTTCATTTGAAACTGAAGAAACCAAAAGATCCTAAGTGGTATGGGGTTCACTCTCTACCGAAAAGGTATGGTTAACTCAAGGTGGAGCCAGGTCTACCATTTTCTCGACCAATGGTTGGTTGAGAATGGACTCACGAGACTCACTTTCAGAGAGAGTGGGGTTGACAAAAGATGACTTTTGATCAACCATTGGATCAACTAGTGAAGGATCGGGGGAAGGCTTCCAATAATCAATTGGAAGACAAGATTGAGAAGCTGTAAGGTTTTCCAAATCTTTGGAAGCTTCATCGATAAGTGGAAAAAGGTGAATGGGATGATTACCTTCACACAACTTACAAGGAAATTTGACTTTTCCCTTTTTCCAATGAGATTTAGAGTTACCAGTTGAAGGTTTATTATTAGCATGATCGCCAGAGGCTAATGACAAAGGTCGATGTGAACCTGTAGACCACACTTCTAAGACCTTGGGAATACCATGAAAATTCCAAAGAAGGTGGTCACCCTTCCATAACATGCAAGGGAATTTTACTTTCTGGGGTTGGTCAAAAGATTTTTCTACATCATTTGTATCCATAACAATGGCTGCTTCGTTGGCCCCTTGCTTATTTTACTTCTTCTTCGTCCTCTTCTTCTTCTTCTTAGCTTCCTCGCTACTAGAATCTAGACTTTCACCAGGCGAAGAGGAAGAATGAGGTGAAGAAATAGGCGAAGAAGGCGAGGGGTCAACTTTAGCATCAACATGAGGTTGATGTTGTTGAGGTGGAGGAGAACTTGGTTGAAAATAAGTTTGGACACTCGGAACCACCGAGGTCACAAATAACCAAACTGGCATACCAATGGTTAATCCAGGAAGGGACAACATTACCATATAAGGAGCACCAATATTTCCAAAAGAAGGAAAATGATTAGGATTCCCATCAGAGGGGTTTCCTTAACTGGTAAACTCAGGAAGAAACCTTAAAAATTATCACATTCAAGGATCATCGCTACTTTATATACCCAAACCCGTGATGATTGGGTTATCATCACTACTTTGCATAGCCAAACCCGCGATGGTCAGGGTCATCAGCACTACTTTGTGTAGCAAATGTAGTGATGATTTCAGCGTGACCAAACAATGAAGAATTTTTTTCCATCGTGACTGTACAGGTAAAATCTCACGATGCCATCATAACTATTAGAGCTAAACCCGCGATGGGAGAGGAATATGGGAAAAAAAAAAAAATATTCCAAGAAACAATCCAGACTTAGAAATTGAAGGTAGTAACCAGTGATGGTATAAACCTAGACGGATGCATACAAGCTAAGAAATCGATGGTTGGTCTAACTACTCATATGATCTGATGGAAGGAATGGATGGAAAGCGTTATAACTTCCCTAGTGGAGTCACCATTTTGTTGTCTAGGTAAATCCTCTCTGCAGACAAAGATGATCCCTCTAGCCCAATGAGTGGGACTATAAACTAAGTGGCAATCTACTAGACACTTTCCTAAGTTACAATTGAAATGAGAGATGAAGAAGATGGCCTACCTCATTATGATGCTATCACGTTCTCCTTTGTTGAAGACCTTGAATCACTTGCATCACGAGCTATTTCCTACTGCTCACAACATTTATGCACTTGCAAAAGAGATCAAGACACAACCAAGCATACAAATATGAATAACATATTCAAAAGTAACCTACTTAATAGATCAAGGAGCATTAAGCTAAATGATACATGAGCATACACATTTATGGAAAATTAGCCAACAATTGTATATTAATATAATAAAGGAGGAAGCATGCAAGCAAGCCTTGATGTCAATAGGCTCTCCTTCAATGAATGTCCAAGTCCAAGCTAAGCACTCCTTCTCTAAGCCAAATGAGTAGCATATAGGCACAACCTTAGCATAAGGGTGCAAATAGACAAAGACCAACCATTTGGGAATGGAAGAGGATGAATATATAGGTAGGGAAAGGGAGTTAGGATCTCTCCAAAGATAGGAGTAGGCCCTCATCTCAAGGAGGTAGCTCATAGGGATAAGACAAAGAGGCCAAGTTGGGATAACTCGACCTCATATAATCTGAACAACCTCCATCTCGCCCCTCTGAAAGCTTCTAGATCACGAAGCTTCTCATCCTCTTTGGGAAAAAATCCTTTTTGGGATCATCGTAGGTATACAAGTAAATAGAGCGATGCCATCATGGGTCGAGTATAATGCAACAGGCGACCATCACAGTATTTAGTCTCATAAGAGCAATGATTCTCAAATTAGGGTTTTAGAGTTATTTCCTTCATGGGAAGATCAAGGCATTTTCCAATCAATGTCTTAGGAAGGATCTGAGCTGCATATATGAATGAGTACCCTACATGATGGTCATGTTTCGATCACTTTGGGGTATGTCACTGGGAAGTGCAGGAGGTGTGACAAAATATTGTGTAGCATGCCCTGATTCTTCTCAACTCCTAACTTCAACACGCCTTCAGGACGAGCAGGGGAATGTCATGGGGTTGTAGGGTTACTTCTTTCTTCTTCAATCTCAGACCCTCTTAACAAGGGGCTATTGTCAGTCTCAATGAAATTCTTTGGATCTGTTCTGTATCGTTTTCCACTTCACGTAGACCCTGGCTCAATCTTATTTCCTCTTCGTCCAAACATTAATCTGATTGCACTCACATAATCCCCTTTTCACACAATAACATCTTAGTCCAGAGATTAAAAGATCTTAAGAACTTACCTCGTGGTTCTTTGAAAAATATTCATTCATCTTCGCTATAGGACATCACATCTATCTTGAACTCAGTGATAAATCCTCCCAAAATTCTATCAATCCAGAAATCAACAACCCTTGAGATACAGTTACTGACGTTCTTGAGTTGTCATATAAATTTAGGGTTCCACTCCTTAGACTCGTCATTCCTGAAACAAGTCTTATGCTTGATAAACTTAGATATCCACTCATACAATTAAATTTGGAACGAACCAAAGAATATTTCGTATTACTCATCATAGATATACTTTTGAAATGTTTTCTTCTTCTGCAAATTCTCTTTCTTTCTATTCAACGCACTCCTGGATTTATTTCTTCGACAGATGCCAAAACATATCCCTTAAGCAGATCCACATCCCAGCAACGGAACCATTTGCTGGTTTAATGGGGCTTAACCTAGGTTCACAGTGTGTTGTACATCAACAAAACCCTCAAATACTGGTCCTTTCAGCAACGACATGCAAGCAAATCTCAGTCTCACTTGAAGCAGTTATGGGAGGTTGCAGATCCAGGTTTCTGTAGCTAGAGGGATATGCTCATTATTGGAGAGGTAAATCCCCTCTACAGATAGAGGCAATCCCTACTAGCCCAGAACAGGTCTAGCAACAATCAATCAATGCTACTATGCAAGCTCCTAGTTGCAATTAAAAAGTGGGCAATGAACACCTACTTGGATTCCAACGCTATTGTTTGATGAAGAGATGCCGCTCTTGCTCCTTTGCTCTGGTAGGTCACGATCCTCCACTATCCTCGTGGATGGACACCTGCACATGCAAAGAGAAAACAAACGCAAGCATGAAATCTAATAAAAGCAACTATACATCAGTCAGAAAGGATGTAATTCACATTAACCATTACGAAGACAAATGAGAATGGAGCCATAATAGTAGTCATCTATCATTTATTAATCAATAACAGAGAAAGATACAACCAATGTTCTGATGCTGAGTCCTTCTCAAGAGGGTCCAGCCAGCAAGTCTCATAAGCATTCACCTTTAGAGGTAGATCTCCCCAGACAAACAACTCTCTCTCTCACACAAGACAACAAGACTTCACAACCTTCCTTAAGCTCTCTAGCAATCCACACTTAACACACCAACTGCCTATTAGGAGCAGCACTAAAACACTATGAATTCCACTCTGTCCAAAACTAGCTGCTCATGGCAATGGTAGAGGTTTATATAGGAGAAGGAGTCTCCATGAATGGTGGAAGGATAAGCTTATCTCCAAGAAAGGTGGCTCATATGACGAACAGACATGCCATAGAAGGGAGGGCGACATTTACAAGACCAACAACCAGGTCTGGAGTCATCTGGAAGGCCGGATGTTAGAACAAACTCACCCAAACTGGATCAGCGCGGGTCCATAACTGCACTGGTGCACTGACATCGCAGCTGAATAACAAAGAAGTTCATGTCAGTGCGATCAGATATGAATAACAGACGCGTTGGCTCATCAAATTCGACCAGCGCAGGAAATAGGTGTACTTCCGCGCTGGCAGCGTGTTCGATCTGTTATGGAGCGCCCATCAGCGCGGTTATTTTGACAAAAGTCGCGCTGATAACAAAACTTTGCCAAAGTGGGTCATTTGGCAACATTAGAGAGCATGAGCATGATTAACTTGGACTCATGAAACAGTAGGAAGACTGACAGGGAGACAGTGAAAAATTACGGTGTAACAGATGCCCCCTAAAGCATGAAGCCCGAGAGAGTGGGAGGGGTGAAATGCTTTACAAAACTGCTGAACCGGAACACCACCAGGAAGCACCTGCACGTATGTATAACTGATATCTTGATTACATGTAGTCTAGGCATGGGCGAAGCCATCCAAAAGACATACGAAGAAGGTTTGTGGTATGGACGCAGCCACCCAGCTGAAGAGACCATGATGATAACAGGTATGGTCGTAGCCATCCTAAAAGATTCAGGTATGGGCGCAGCCATCCATCAACGAGTCATGTAATAACAATCCACAAAATCACAGCCTGGTTCACAGTAGACTAGAACCAGGGTCTTGCGCTCCATCCCAATCCGAACAAAGTACAAGTTCAAGCATGTGAATATATGAGCTAAAGTCGAACATGCATGAACATCGTCTGATTACCAGTAAATGATGAAAACTGTTAACAGACGTGAGAGGGGCCACCAATAATGACAATGGTCCTCAAGGTACTATAGGTACAATCTGCGGGGTGCGAATCAATGAACTAGCGTCGAACACCTACAGAATCATTCGATCGGAGGCCAATGATGAAAACCTCGTGTTAAACACGAAGAACCTGCCATTGAGGCATGCAGGCTCTAAGGCACCTGAAAGGGGTCTCTAAGTCACCTTCTTGGATAATGAGCTGAGGTCGACAGGAGGTAACCTTGATCGAAGGTGGGCCATAATGTTTCCTACATCATCGACATGAGACAGAGGAAGATTATTGTGGTGAATCAGAAGTATGTGAGGCATCAGGGATAGATTGTAACTCTGCAGAGGTCAACTTCTCTTGAACATATCGGCGGCACGACAGTGGACTTGGTAGTATTTGACATCAAATGAGCAGAGGTCATGGTGACAAGGCAATGAGCAGATGAGAGGTCAAATAGGATAACCCAAACCCATGGAGGCCAGTGAAAAACAAGATGAGATGGTCCCACCCAGACACGAAAGTAGAGGAGTGCCATGTTCAAGAGCGACATACTGCCGATGACGACGATTATGATTCCTTTATTCCCCCACCATTTCTGGCGAGTACCCTGGTTATTTTTGGACGACAAGCTTGACAGGGATAGCATATGCTTGAAGGGCGTCATTTCGACGAAGTCCGATGTCATTAAGTTTTAACGAGTCTGACAAAGGAAGAACTCAACGTCTTTTCCTATTTAGAGAGTCTGAAAAGACAGCGGAAAAGAAAACTCCAGGGGGGTCTTTTTCGTAAAGTTGTGTCTCTCGAGCCCGAAAAAGTATAAAACGATGCTCGAAAGAACCGCCCGACCAGAATGATCGAGGAGTACTTTTCGTAAATAGTGACTTTGACTCGAAAAAGTAAAAAAGCGGTCAAAAGCACGTCGTTGTAGAGCCAATAACGAGTACAAAACGACAAACACCCGGCAACATTTTTTTGATTTAAATGGTCAAAAAAAGAGCTTTAAAAGCGACCGCCTCTCGTTCCTTTTAATGAGCTGAAAGGGAGCTCAGCCATCTTTTCTTGCTTTAAACGGTCAAAAAAGAGCTGAAAGTAGACCTCCATTTTTATTCTCTTTAATGAGTCAAAAAGCGAAAAATACTCAGACAATCTTTTCACATTTTACGAGTTAGAAAAGAGCTTAAAGGGGACTCGTCCTAGAGGAACGAGTGGTATAAAGGGTAGCAACTGGTTCCGGCAATGGTGGAACTGCTCAAAACATGTAATGGTCAAGAGGCTGGCTAACAAAACCACTCATCGTTGCGGTTCCTCAGGAAAGGATAAACAACCAAGTGAGAGCATATGATCGACGAAAGAGATGGTAGCAATGGAATGAAACAACCAAGGCTCATCTAGTAGAATTCAGTGGATAAAAATGGCAATCACGAGATGTAAATCGGGTATGGGTTCATTTTTACACAAGCTTGAACCATGGAGAACTTTGCTTGGATTCGGTTTCATGTTTACACAAGCTTGAAACGAAAAACTATGCTTGTTATTCGCATGCCCCCAGCATAATGACGCAAAATGAGGTACATGCCCCCCAAGCTTCATTGCATTCAACAAAGTGGATGGAATGAAGGTTCACTTTCGAGATCTTGGAAAGACTCGACTTGTTTTTTACGAGATCTTA
>APFE030631287.1:0-20741 GCA_000404065.3 Pinus taeda | reverse complement strand
GTAATAGGTAGCCGTTGAAGGATACCATACGGACGAGATTCTCTCCCGTCGAATGCTTCCAAAGTCGTCGGGGACTGACTCAAGGTCGGGGACCCGATAGCTTTCCAACACGCAACCGACATGATGCAGGTTGAAGCGCCTTCATCAATAACCGTACGATGAATCGTTTTAGAGTTGATGATGACTTGTATAAGGAAAGCGATTTGATGAGGCAGTCGTGGCACATGACTCTCGAGATCAAAAGTAATTAAATCCGAGTCTGCTGGGTCTATGCCACCGATGGCCGATAGCAGGGACTTCCTCTGAGGGGGGAAGCTCTGAAGGACTTCCAATGCAGACATGGCAGACGGAGCCTGCGCTAAGTCCTCCACGATGCTATAGTGCTGGGCAGCACGAGCATTCGGGTTATAGGAAGATTTTCGGAGTACCCCTTTGGGAGGGGGTCGGATTGTCGTCTCGGTGCTTGGCCTCTCGATATGGAGTGGGCCAGAGCTGGACGGAGGAGCACTTGAGGAAGCCTCTGGCTCCTTCCCCGCAGACGACGAGTAATCTTTAGCTCGAGTAGATATGTGGATCGGAATTGTTCCGGCCATGAAGACTTGGGAACCGAAAGGAGAGGAAGAAGAGGGATCAGCTACCATCTGGGTTTGCTGAGAAGGAAATGGTTCTTTTAAAACAACAGGGATCCCTTGGGCACCTTTTAACAACCGGCTAACTTTGGCCCGCCTAGGGCAGTCCTTAGTATAGTGGTCTTCTTCACAAATGAGGCACGGGTACTTAGGCTTACGCTTCGCACCTTCCTCATCAGGAGATTTGGACGATCCTTTCTTGGATTTATCGGGTTTATTCTTCCCTTTTCCTTTTTCTTTCTTCTTGCTCTTCGAGGCTTTGCCAGTCGTGGAAGACTGAACGGCATTCACCTCTGAAGTATTACGAATAAACCTTGACCTTTTCATGTTTCAAGAGTCGAGAAAAGGACGAAAAGATGACTCTATCGCCTTCGAATGTTTAACGAGAACGAAGTGACAAGACGCTCGCTGGCACCTTTTCTGTTAGACAGTCTGAAAAGGATCAAAAGCTGATTACTCTGGAAGTTCTAGGCAAAAGGTTTACCAAGCAACCCGTAAAACTGCTTATACACCTTGGCAATCGTATGAGAACCAAGGACTTCCCATACTGCAGTCAATCTTCCCAAATGCTGTGTTCAGTGCGTTACGGTTTACAAGGCGGCAGACTCGGTTTCCTGTGGATAAAGGTTGCAAGCCTAATGGAGTCTCCCCATATATACGCGACGGTACGTGGGAGCCCAATCCGTACTAGCACTTATCGTTTCACCGTGGAGGAATCACCCAACCACTCAACGCTAAGCTACTAGGTTTAAAGACGCCGGAACACGTCTCTAGCCTAGACCTCTAGATGTTCTCGTTAAGTTCCAATGCGTTTTTAGGTAAATTTGGTTAATTTTACAGTTGATCTTGAATTAGGTTTGAGTTTGAGGTCCTACCGTATGATCTCTCAAAAACACCAAAATGCAACTATATGCCAAAGATCATCATTTTGTTCGATGAATTCTAACTAAAAGAGAGTTAAGGATCTTCCAAACAAACAAAACGAAATCAAGCAATCACGCAACCTAATGCAACTAACAGCAAGGAAATGAAACTTTTATTTTGAGAATACAAATCAATGAAATGTTCTCTTTCCCTTTTAACTATTGAACGCAAAAGATATTAGTTTGATTTTCTTTTCAATGGCACAAAAGCGCTCTTAAAATGAGTTTGAGAGACAGCAACATCGAGCAAAAGGAATAAAATCACTCAATGAAAACACAACAAAGTTCCCAAGACACCAAAAACAGTTTTCCAAATCAAAGGAAAAACTAATGTTTGGATGAGCTATGTGATCTAAGCTCAGCAAGACAAAAAGGAATTCAAGCAAGAAGGAGGCAAGTGTGAACTGATCGATCCAAACAATTGTGATCTATGCTTGGTAGTGAAGAAATCGAATCAACATAAAAAATGGTGGTTCAATAATCAACGCTAAAAATCAACCAACAACAAGTAGTGAAAAAGCCTCAAGCAAATCAATAAGAGGGTTGTGGATGAACCTTGAATAGACAAGTAACCCAAGCAAATGGTTTCTCAATGAAACTTCTAAAGGGCTAGGTCACATGGTCTAAAAACACAAGACTCACTCGAATGAAATCAAAGAGAGAGTGCCCCTAACCAAAATCAATCAAAACAAGCTAATGAGAGACAAGAAACAACAGGGGATAAGAAAGATTGATGAATTCAGGAGATAAAGTTATAAAAACAACTTTTCAGGAATCAGCGCAAGTTACACACTGAGAACCCGCGATGATCACTATGTCAGCGCAATTTTTACACAGACAACCCAAGATGTCAATGCAAATTTTACACAGACAACCCACGCTGATCGCAGAAAAACACAGTTGTCGCGGGAATTAAGCTAGCAACCCAAGGTTAGCACGGGTAAAAAGCTAGAAAGTGGCGCTGACATCGCGATTATACACGTCTTTTCCGTGATGATTCGATTTCGAGGATCGTCGCGACTGTTAGGCGTAATTACGCAATGAACAAGATGTTGCAAAAGGGTGAGCGCGATGACAACGCGACTGTTAAAATTAAATCCGCGATGGAGCTCAAAAATAGTGATAGGAAAATCAAAACTCCCAAATCAAAATGGTAAATATTTCAATCAAATAGGGGCATTTCCCAGATCAACCTAGGAAATGCAAGAGACTGATAATTAATCCCCAAAACTTCAAAAAATACCAAAACAAACCTCAAAGCAAGAATGAACAAAAAGGGACAGAGGCCAGTTCCCCAGCGGAGTCGCCAAATTGTTGGAGAGGTAAATCCCCTCTACGGATAGAGGCAATCCCTACTAGCCTAGAACGGGTCTAGCAACAATCAATCAATGCTACTATGCAAGCTCCTAGTTACAATTAAAAAGTGGGCAATGAACACCTACTTGGATTCCAGCGCTACTGTTTGATGAAGAGATGCCGCTCTCGCTCCTTTGCTCTGGTCGGTCACGATCCTCCACTATCCTCGTGGATGGACACCTGCACATACAAAAAGAAAACAAACGCAAGCGTGAAATCTAATAAAAGCAACTATACATCAGTCAGAAAGGATGTAATTCACATTAACCATTACGAAGACAAATGAGAATGGAACCATAACAGTAGTCATCTATCATTTATTAATCAATAACAGAGAAAGATACAACCAATGTTCTGATGCTGAGTCCTTCTCAAGAGGGTCCAGCCAGCAAGTCTCATAAGCATTCACCCTTAGAGGTAGATCTCCCAAGACAAACAACTCTCTCTCTCACACAAGACAACAAGACTTCACAACCTTCCTTAAGCTCTCTAGCAATCCACACTTAACACACCAACTGCCTATTAGGAGCAGCACTAAAAACACTATGAATTCCACTCTGTCCAAAACTAGCTGCTCATGGCAATGGTAGAGGTTTATATAGGAGAAGGAGTCTCCATGAATGGTGGAAGGATAAGCTTATCTCCAAGAAAGGTGGCTCATATGACGAACAGACATGCCATAGAAGGGAGGCCGACATTTACAAGACCAACAACCAGGTTTGGAGTCATCTGGAAGGCCGTCTGTTAGAACAAACTCGCCCAAACTGGATCAGCGCGGGTCCATAACTGCACTGGTGCGCTGACATCGCAGCTGAATAACAAAGAAGTTCATGTCAGTGCGATCATATATGAATAACAGACGCGCTGGCTCATCAAATTCGACCAGCGCGGGAAACAGGTGTACTTCCGCGCTGGCAGCGCGTTCGGTCTGTTATGGAGTGCCCATTAGCGCGGTTATTTTGACAAAAGTCGCGCTAATAACAAAAATTTGCCAAAGTGGGTCATTTGGCAACATTAGAGAGCATGAGCATGATTAACTTGGACTCATGACACAGTAGGAAGACTGACAGGGAGACAGTGACAAATTACTATGTAACACTCATTGTGGCGTCTGGGTGTTCACTTATGTCTTATATCTACCTACAACTTTGAATACATGAATAAATGTGCACTGATGATTAACTATACAGATTGGTGCTTAATGTGTAGACATAACATAAAACAATATAACATGTATTCTTTCACATATTTCCATAAAAGACATGCATAACGATATTAGTAACAACAGAGAATGAACAAAAAAGATACATAATTCTTCACCAAAACTTCTTCTTTATTAATAAGGATACTCAATACATGCTCTTCCCTGACCTTCTCACCTAGCTGCAGGTGGTCTGCGCACTCAACTGCAGACTCTTCAAGGCCTCTACGCACTCAGTTGTAGAGCCTTCCCCAAAAAATACAAACTCAAGACAGAATATGAACAATCTATGCTTAGTTATCTTCTATCCTATTCGACAAAGTATTACATCTTCTTTATATAGACTTTCTTACTACAAGACCGTGATCAACATACCATGGATCCGACAAAACAATGGACTAATACCCGAAACCCATTACAAAATAAGGAACTTTTGACCCACCCAAAGCCCCTAAACACTACACGATGAATAGAAATTCATGGGATCCGTGCACTCCGGTCCTAAAAATGTGCAATATTTCACCCAAAACTTGGACCAAGTTGGGTTGCGCCCAACGACTGTTCACCACAACAGATCTGATAAAATTATATTGAAAATATAAAATTCTACACTATTATAGCTTTATTAGATTTATGGATCAGTAAATTTACTATTATTAGTGCATGCATGTGAATGAAAATTATGCAGAAAATAAAGAATGAAAATAAAATCTCTCATAGACATTTAACACAAGATATGCAATGGGAAACCATTTTGGGAGAAAAACCTAGTTGGAAGGTGAGGCCACTACACTCTCTTTCTCCGGATGGAAATATAGTTGCAAGTACAAAGAAGAATGGATTATGGCTCATGGGATGCTATCGTGAACAAATCATCCATGTGTTCTCTACCTCCTATCCTTCCTGGCTATTTTTTCTCATCTATGGAACAAATGCACTCAAAAGAATGGAACCCCTTTTCTCCCTAGTTGCCTAGTTATAACACAACCTGATAGCCTACTACTGGTTAGGTTTGACTACCTCAACTCGTAACCAGAGTTACAATATAAATTATTTTAGAGTATTATACATCATAATTACATGGCTAGCCCCTTTTTCATGAATAATGGGCACTGATGTGGCATCCTCTCGAATTATGGTGGTAAAAACAGGAAGGTCAATTTCTGAGTGGCATAACTTTAACATAAAGACTCCGATTGACATGATTCTTGTGAAAGGTATCTGTGTGTAGAATAACATGAAAAGTTGAATGCTAAAGTGGCAAATTTTACCCCAAAAAACATCATTTTATGCCTCAAATCGATCTCGAAAGGTTCCATACCCTATTTTTCCAAAATGGGTCCTGTCAGTAAAAACGGTCCCATGAGTTGTTTCCTCCACTTTTTCCAATATGAAAAACAATATAATGATCCAACCTGGATCACACCTCCCAATTTTGGGAGGATTTTGGTCCCAAAAATCTTCTACTGAATGAGGTGAGGAAATTTTCCTCCACCTTCTCTCTCATGTACAATTTAGCTTTCCTGAAGTTGTCCTTTCAACCCAATCAGTCAAAGGTCATGTTGCCCCTATCTTGTAGTTGTAGACCACTTCTGTAAAACTATTTCTTTTTTCAACTATGCATGAGCATCTCGCACCAAATCCTCCACAAAAGGTAGGACCTATTCCTCTTCCTGATCTAACATGGAAGGCTCATAGAGTTTCAAATTCTCTACATTCACAATTGAGTAAATGCACATATATGGTGGTAAATTGAGTCAATATGCATTATCACCCACCTTTTCTAGTATCTCAAAGGGACCGTACTTTATATCCTTGATTTTATTACTAGGCTACTGTAGCCTCTCCTCATTCAACTATAGTCATACCCTATCTCCACCTTGAATGATTTATCTATTCTATGTTGTCATGACTAGCCTTACATTTATCCTGTGACTTCTGTAGTGTCTCTTTTACCTGTAGATGGATCTTTCTGATCTTTCTATAAAAAATTTATCTCTCAAGATGTCTCCTATAATATCTTTCCTCACTCCTTGCTACCAATATGCAATGTCCAAAGGTGAAGGAGATAAATATCCAAAACATGTTTCACATGGGGAATTTTATGTAGAAGTGTGGACTGCTATGTTGTAAGAATGTTGTATATATACCATATTTTCGTCCCAGGTCTTCATATTCTTATGGTTGTATCCCCTTTTAAGCTGCATCAATGTCTTGTTGATTAGCTCTGTTTTCCCATCTTTCTGTGGATGGAATGTTGTAGATCTCTTCAACTTTGTGTCCATCTCCTCCCACAATGAGTCCAAAATGCACTAAGAAATATTATATCCATGTCCGAAATGATGCTCCTTGGTATCCCAAAGTTCTCCAAAACCTGTCCAAAGAATAATTTTACTGCTTCTTTCCCACTAATGATATTTTTACGAGGCATCAAAACACACATATTGTTAAACTTGTCAACTACCACGAATAGGTAGTCATGTCCCTTCCTAGTTGTTGATAAACCTCCCACAAAGTCCATGGAAATACTTTCCCAAGGATGAGTGGGTACACGAAAAAGGATGATATAGACCCTATTTCCTATTGTTAGGCTTTATGGTACAACAAAGCATGCATCATTTTATGAACCTAGCTACATGCTCTTGCATCTTGGGCCAATACACATACCTCTATAGGTGGCAAGAGTTTCCAGTTGGGAAA
This sequence comes from Pinus taeda, assembly GCA_000404065.3. NCBI lineage: Eukaryota > Viridiplantae > Streptophyta > Pinopsida > Pinales > Pinaceae > Pinus > Pinus taeda. Next base: position 13,932 of record APFE030631287.1, on the reverse strand, counting down.
GGGTCAACAGATGGATTTCGAGGAGTTGACGGGAGATCCTTCTAAGATGAAGGCCATGAAATGGTCGATGCCTACTAATGTTTCTGAGTTCATGAGTTTCATTGGAGCAACACGTTACCTGAGGAAATTCATAGCCTCATGTTTAGTGGTAGTAACACCGCTAGGAGGTGTGATCCAAGTTGGATCATTATATTATTTTGCATCCATCTCAATGCTTTCAGAGTGGAAAAAGTGGACCTCACCCTTTGAACTTTATATTTTAGGCTATAACCGCATGGAGGTGGTGTTGTGCATGCATTTGGAGGCCTATAACCACACCATGGCCTTGTCATGCATGTAGTTGTGGGCTTAGGGTAATGAAACAGACCCCAACTTAGGGTTTGGTCACTTGGGGTGGTCCTTTGGCCTCTAAGTGTCCTATAGCCTTGAGGGATGTTGTGAGTTGTAAGTTTGTTAGCCCCACTTCCATAACTTGAGCTTGGAGGTCGGATCATGTCATAGTAACTCTTTGTCTTATGTTTACCCTTTGAGGCCAGTGAAATTGGGTAAATGAGGGAGGGCGGTTACAGGGTGGTATCATAGATTCTAGGTTCAAACACTTGGATTAGATATGGTTATGGTTAGATTCAGGGAAAATTTTAGGGGCTAATATTCGCAAGTGGGCTAATTTTCCATGCTTTTTCGAAAAAAATATTTGCCAATTTCCATTTTTTCTAAAATGATTTGCCCAAATTTTATAGTACACCATTATTTTACCTTAAAAATTTCCAAAATATTATATCAAGTAATATAAAATCATTAGATATCTAAATATTTGTACAAAAATATCACCAAAACTTTTACAGTTTGCATATTAAGGACTAGTAACATTCGCTAAGGTTTCTAAACTTTAAGATAAACTTCCATCTTTAAAATTTTCCCTGGTTATCTTGTTTATCCCATCCAACTAAATGTATATAGTTATGCGTGCATAGTGGGCTAGACATGCATCATGGTGGTCATTATGCAGTTTGTGTCATCATGATGTTGTTGGTATGTTATGATGCTAATATGTTGGTTGAGATGGAAAAAGAGATGAAAATTATTAAAGCGAAGTTGCAGCATTGGACTTTAGGGTAGCAAACAATTGTTATATAGGTTTGTATGTTTGAGCATGTAGGTATGATGGTTAATGGTTGTGTTGATGCCTCAAAAATCGTTGCATTGACATCAAGGAAAACCACCCGGTCCAGAACTTAAAGCAGCTCCTTTTCCATTTGGTGTGGTGGCTCCGACTGGATATAATGGGACCAGTTTCCCAATAATATATGGGTTGGAAAGGTGATTGATTTATAGTATCTAATGGGGATGATAAGTGCTCTATTCTAAAATGAAACAATATAAAATTAAATAATCTATCCCATAATTCTTTCTCTTAGTAAGATTCTTGATGGTTCTTATTGACAAGTAAACATGAAGATGACTTACTCATACATAAAAATATTCATTCATATGATAATTACTTTGTTCAAGTAATTGAACAAAGTAATAATTAAAACATTATCACACTGATCGTTATATATTACTGACACACATATATATGAAAGATAACAACTCAAAAACATTCAATAGTGATAAGTCAAAGAATTGTTGTAAGAACATATACATATATCAATAATAGCAAAGTAGATAAATGTTATTTCACATAGAAATATGAAGCAAAAAACATAGATAGTAGTGCCGTATGCATTTGGGTCTCTTCCAATATGAATCGCATTCAAATCCTGCCTTTTAATTTGAGAACACTTTCATAAGAAGCAATAGTGCATATCACATAAAAGTCTTCTTTATCAAAACTCAAAATTCTGGTCCAGTATTTTATCAAAATAAATATATCGGAAGCACAGTTGTGCAAACTCCGATTCAAGTCTTAATACAAAAAATTTAGGACCCTTTCCAAAACAATGAAAGGGTTTATAAATACTACAAAAACTAACAAACTATGAAATAAAACACGCTATGCGTTGGTATAACTGAAAGATAAAAATATGGGACTCATCCCAAAATAGAAGTACTGCAGTCAATGAAATGGTTCACTATATTGTTTGATCATCTTGTGATCGAAGCTGACAAATGGTGAGCATCGGCTGGAGTTCTGATGGATGACTCATGCATGAGTGTAACTAAGTTGTGTATGTGGCATCGGTAAGTTCATGGATCATGTGGCTAATCACATCAGTGCAGCATTTCATTGTTGTTCGCTGACTATGTGGTTTCACAAGGAAAAACCAAAAGGTTTCCCATGTTAAGCTATGAATGCCTGCGATCAGTTTTTCCCTTTGCTCCAGCTCCTGTTTCCACTGCTGTTCCAATGCTTTTACTGGTGGGAATTTTCCTGGAGAACATTTTGTTATTAAATTTGATAAATACATAGTGTTATTGATTAATTCAACCAAGTTACTTGTTGCCGATCTGCATCTTGATGTTGCTCTCTCGGCCTTCATTAGCTGAGACTCCCATTCAGTAAACAGAATTTCTTTATGCGATTCCTGGATTTGTGGTAGATTAGCAGCTTTTCCCTCTTTCGATTCCTGCCAAGACAGAAAATTTGTTAATCTCTCATTTGCTTTTTCCAACTCCAGTCTCGCATCCACTAATTTTTCAATCATGGATGATGAAATTTCACACAGAGGAACAACTAGTGAGATATTATGACATAGTAGGCTCAACTTCCGAGAGAATTCCCTAGTAATTTCTAGGGCCTCAGTTCTGAATTCTCCTGCTTGGAGATATTCCTTGAATCGTTCTATCTGAACTGTCAATTGAGCGATTTGCTCTTCTTTTGATTTACTCATCTGTTCATTTAATGCTGCAACTTACTCAATGCCTAGGACAACTCCTACTGCTTATGAATAGCTTTTTCATCAATTCTTTGCTTTTCATTGAGCAATTGCTCATTCAACTGGTCATTTCGTTGTTTCCGAACTGCTAATTGTTGTTCCAGTTTTTCTATCTTCTGTTGTTTTTCCTGTGACTGTGCCTCTAGCAGACTGATTTCTTGGTCCTTTTCTTTCTGTAAATTACCGACCTCCGATGCTTTATCCATTGTGGTCGTTGTATATGCTCCGGCATAATGAGAAATTTTGGTTAGATATTCAGAAGGATTTACTTCCTCCCTCCATACCACATTCATCATTTCCATTTGAGAAGTCAAAAGAGGAGAGTGATCAATTTTCCTCTTTTTCCTTTGTCTTTTGACTACAGCCCTATGCTTAGTTCTGTAGAAGACATCCAATGGTGGTATCTCTTCTATATGCAAAACAATCTCATCAGAGGGATTTTCAAGGATTATTTCTAAGTCCTTATGAATCATGGGTGGGCCACTTGTTCCTTCAATCAGAACTGTGTTGATTACTGATTTCTGAGCTGTTGACACCTCTAGTGTAGTGAATCCTTGGATGCTCTCAGTATTACTAATGATGGAATCAAATTGTTACCATTCCTTGATTAGTTTAGGATCAACATAAATGTTTGAATCAAGGGGTCCGCTTCCTGTTTCTTGTCTCTGCTCCTGCTCTGGCGACTTTTCCTTTTCAGGAACCTTTTCCACTTCAGGAGTATTCTCAGCAGTTTTCTGTTCACTCTGACTTTGTGGCTAAACTGTTAGCGTTGTAGCTAATAAATCCAAAGGCAGGGTATCCAATCTCTGGGCCCTAAGCCTATTGAATTTTTCTAATCCCTCTGCTCCAAATTTAGTACTAGCCAATCCTTTAACCTAGTAAAATAGTTCTACTGAAGAAAACAAATCATCAAAGATATCCTCTTCATGATCAAAACTAGTGAGTTTAGCCTGAGAAGTAACATTATAGGCAACCTTTCTAGGGTCATACTGCATATTTGGAATAGTTGCAAGACTTAGCATCTGAATTTTCTAGGCCTTTTTCTCTGCATGTTTATAATCATGCAAGGTAAAAGCACCATACCGAAAGGGAAATGTAGGCCACATATGTTTCTTCGAATCCCTCAGGGTTTTTGATGTTCCTGCAACTGTTATCTAATATGCTAACTCTCGGGCCAATAGTTTATCGGGGACGTACAAGGGAAGAACATGAGGATTAGTAAGGCTACCAAAAAGCCTTACATAGGTGAATTTCGCCTCTCTAAACCAGCTACCCACTGCTGTTAGGTCAATTGCTACTTCTTGATATCCTAGGGGTAGGTTTATTGAATATAGAATAATATACAGGAAGAACAAAACCATTACAAATTCTATGAAAATGATTCTTATAATGGGCCTTCCATAGTTGTTTGTGATAGATATGGATAGGATTGGGATCCTGGGAAGTCCATTTCCATCCGAGAACGGGGTATTCAAAATTAAAACAAATGATGTCGAGAATATATGCACTGTAGTAAAAAGGAGGAATGTCCTGGGAAGTTGCATACTTTTTCCTTCTATATTCTAGTATCTCAGTGGCTATTCTATCAGATAGAATATTTTCCCAATCCATAACATAACCATGAATTGCAGCTTCCATTAATGGGACCATGTCTATAGAGAATTTTGCAAAATCGTGGACTCCCCACAGTCTACACATCATAGCGCCAGCATAGCAATAAGGAGAGGCTAATGAGTCAATAAAATACATACCCAATGACTCGTGCTTATGTTTATTCGGGAAATTCCTCCAGTGTCTAATCGGATCCCACTCGATGTCATTTTATTTTTCAAATGCCTCCAGAAATGCCATATTATATTGCTTCTTGGGCTGAGGTAGATGGTACATTTTCCTGAGATCTTCAGGTTTAAATGACCTAATATTTTTCCATCAACCATGGAAAATGTTCGGGTTGAGGTTGGGATTGTGGGTATGAACAGGTCAAATCTTTGAGAGTTCCTTTTGATTTTCTTGTGGAATCAGTTGTAGCTTCCTCTTCCAGTTCTTTGGGCTCTTCTGTTTCTATCAAATTGTAGATACTCTCCCAGCTCGCATTTCCCAAGCCGAGGCATATTGTATCTAATATTAATCCCTTCTTACTCAGCTCTGGTTCTTTAACTACGGCAGGGGCCTTGGCTTTCTTTGATTTCTTTCCCATCTTTTCTGGATTCATGAGTTCAGAGAAGCTCTGCACAGACAATTGAAATCGTAACAAAGAGATATTTCCACTGAAAGCTAATACGGAAATGAAAAGAGTTAAGGCAATTCATATATGATAAATCGGATGCAATTAAGAATCACCACGAGTGAAATCCTCGAAGGATTCACTCTTAACTGTGAAATTAATAACCGTTAAAGACGCCAATCGTAGTGAATAAATACCATAATTTCCCATCGCATCGACCATATATTGAATGATTATTTCAAGCGTGTCTTTGGATTTCCCCAATCAACGATCAACGGTAAATCGCAAATCGCAATCGGGAGTTTCACTAATGTGAGACTTCAGCGCTTGAGACAAATATCTCCGATTGCGATAAAGGCGATTATAAAAAGGTAGGATATGTTATTTTATATTCGTAAATAATACCTTTTAACAAAGTTTATTGTAATGTGCGTCTTTCTTTATATAATCGCAATCGGGGAATTCAACCAGCGAAGTTTATTGTGAAAGCCCCGATAACTCCGATTGCAATAAAGTGATAATAAGGCGGGATATGTTTTTTATTGAATTGGTTTGATTTATCATTTTTAAAAGACTTATGCATGCAAACCATCTTTGCAAATGACTTAACCTTGAGATGGGCGCCTTATTTATGAATCGCAATCAGGGGATCAACTTGTGTTTTAGCTCTTTGTCATATGATACCTCCGACTGCCGATTGCAATTATGTTTATTGGATTGGAGGATTTGATGAGGACCTTTTATGTGTATCCCTTTATCATTGCGATACGTGATCTTCGATCGCTTTATCACAATGGAGAATTATTTATGATATTTTTCAAAGGAATACTTTATATTTTATTCAAAAGGCTTCATACAATGATTCAATTACATCGGCCCTTTTGATAAAGGTTTTCTTTTATGTATGATATGATCAATGCCAGGAATATTTATTAAAGCACAAATCTCACTAAGTTTATTAAAAGGTACCCATTTCTAACTAAAGGTTTTTGTAAAAGTTTTTTAGAAATGGGGGGGGGGGGGGGTTGTTGTAAAACACAACAATTGGCGATTCACTGGAAGAAACAGTTATCTCTGAGAAAGTAATGAAATATTCTAACTTTATTAATCTGAAAACCTTTGAGTATAGAGAAAATTTAAGATAACTAGATGATCATGAACTCTAAATATAATGAAAACTATTTCTTCTATCTCTTTCTCATCTCAAAATAAAATACATTCTAAGTTTAATTAAACCTTGGTTGGTTGATAATGATAAAACAAGAAGATTTCTCCAACTTAGCTTATATAATGGTTCCCTTGTCATAGGTAGAGCCACTGCTACCAGCAAATGTTTATAGTCTCAGCAGGGTTACCTTTTAACCATTTAATCATTCATTGTCCCATGCATTTCAGAGTATAATTTCAAAGAATGAATCCAAAAAGATATGTTTCCACATATTTTTGTATTGCATTTTCCATTTTCCTTATTTCTTTATTTTGTAAGATAAAAGGCCATTGTCCTGGTTTGGTGGCCATTTGTTGACAATGCCATTCACTGGTTGTAATTTAACTGAACAAGCTAGCTCGTGATGAGACCCCTTGTCTTATAATTATAAGCCATTACCCTGTTTTGGTATGCAATATTGGTAATGTCAGTTGAACTAGTCCCCTATGATCATGGTAAGCAGGCTCGTGATGAGACCTCTTATCTCTTATATCAAATATATTTTAGAATTACACTTTGAAAAATCATAAACTTTTGTGGATGGGATGAATGATTTACTCCTTAAGAGAACATGGATGACAATTTAAGAGTTGAAGATGCTAAGATCAGATCAGTCTTTGCTTTCTATTGATAACCTTATTTAGGCTTTTAAAACTTAGAATGATTTACAGTATTTTCAAGATTTGAGAATATTTTACAAAAATAAAAAGGGTTTTCAGAGTTTAATTATACCTAATTTCCTAGAACTTTCCTCTTTTCTTTCAAGGCTTCCATTTATCAAAAGTAAATATTAACACCATTCTCTTTTAAGTAACTTTTCCAAAATAGTAAAAACCAATAAAAGGCTATTTACAACCTTATTTTCTAAGAAAGAAAAAAAACTACCAATTCACACAAATATAGCTGAAAATTGAATATTTACAAAATAAGAAGGGGTTACCTCCTCAAGTAAATTTTTTTTTCAAAATAAGCCCATTGACAAGAAGAAAATATCTCTTTCCTGATAGATCTTGCAATATAAATGTTGATGGGTCTATCTTTTCGATGATTTGAAATGATCCAAGCCAGATTTTCTGAAATTTAGTGTGTTTTCCTCGTGTGCTTTGTCCCATTTCAAAACAAGATCACCAACTTGTAAAAGTCTTGGCCATTAGAAATTGTATCAAAAGAAAACATAATAATTTGTTGATGCTTTGCATGTCTAGTTCAGGCTTTTTCTCTTTCTTCTTCTAATTTAAGGATCTGATTATGTCTCAATTGAATAGAAGATGAAGGATTTTCTTCAATAAAATACACCAGAGCGAGGGAAGGTAGTACTAATTTTGATGGTATGACATCCTCCTTTCCATACACCAGAATAAATGGAGAAGTGCCTACTGAGGCCTTTTGTGTTATACGGTCTGCCCATAATGCAAATATCAAAGACTTATGTCAATTCTTATGATTCTAATCAACAGTTCTCTTAATGATTTTGATGAGATTTTTATTGGTGGATTCTACTAAACCATTACCCTGAAGGTATTAGTTTGCAGAATATTTCAATTTAAATCCTCTTTTGATAGCAAATTCAAGTGTGGAATTACCAGAGAAATAAGATGCATTATAAAAAATAAGAGCGTTTGGTACACCGAACCTGGTAATGATGAACTGATCTATGAATTCAGTGATTGCCTTAGAGTTTGTTGCCTTCAAAGGAATTGCTTCTACCTACTTTGTAAAGTAATCCATGGCTGTAAGGATGTACCTGTGCTGTTTGGATGAATGTGGAATAATTTCTCCAATGATATCCAATCCCCATTGTTCAAACGGTTGCTCAATGTTGACTGGTTGCAAAGGAAAAGCTGGCTTTCTTTGTCTTCCACTAGTAGTTTGACATGTTCTGCATTTCCTTACATATTCATGGGTATATTTAAATAAGGTGGGCCAATAATATCCAGCATGAATAATTTTGTGAGCTGTTGTATCAGCGCCAAAATGTCCTCCCACTGGACCATCATGTAATTCCTATAAGACCTTTTGCGCTTCAGTTTTTTCCAGGCATCTTAACAAAATCGAATCATAATTCCTTCTAAACAACACATCATCAATAATCATGAAGTTTTTTTCTTTTAGTCTTATGGCACGTTTATTTTTATATGAAATATTAGAAGGAGCATATCCATTTTTCAAATAAAATATCAAATTTGCATATTGAGATTCAGGATTTATGGTACTTATCTCGTTGATTTCCTCAATTGTGTTTGCATATTCATGTTCCTGAATGTTCGAATCTCCTGCTAACAACCTGCAAAAACCTTGGCCTTTGACAATCTTTGCTGGTTTAATGTCCAAATAATATTCTTGTAGAGCTGTAACCCAGTTTGCCTTCTTTTCTCCCAATTCCCTTTGCACTAGTAACTGTCTTACTGCTGAAAAATGGACTATTACTTTTGTGTGAGTCTTTAAGAGGAAGGGCCTAAAGTGTTTAATGGCTTTGAATACAGCAAAGGCTTTCTTTTCAACTTCAGAGTAATTAAGCTCAACACCTTGGAGATTTGAACTATAGAATGATATCGGTGCTTCCAAGTTTTGATCATTGATTTGTGTTAATACTGCTGCATAAGAATTATCAGATGCTAGAGTATATAAAATAAAATGATTGGAAAAATATGGAGTGTTTAATGCAGGAGCATTTATGATTGACTGCTTGATTGAATCAAAAGCCTCCTTTTCTATATGTCCCCATTTGAACACTGAATTTTTCTTGATCATATGTTGTAATGGTAAAACAATTTGTGAAAAATCTAGGACAAATCTTCTTACAAAATTAATCTGACCTAAGAATGATTGCATTGACTTTTTGTTATGAGGAAGTGGAATATCATATATCTATTTGATCCTTTCCGGATCAATGTAAATACCATCTTTTGAGACAATGAATCCTAAGAGTTTACCTTGGTCAAGAGCAAAAAATGACTTTTTGGGATTTAATGAAATTCCATACCTTATACAGTGTTCAAAGATCTACTACAAATCATGCAAATGATTTGATCTTTTCTTAGAAAAGACAGTAATGTCATCCAAATAGACAAATACTGATCTAATAACCAGACCTTTGAATGCTATATCCATTGCTCTTTGGAAGGTAGCTCCAGCATTAATTAAACTGAAAGGCATTTTCTGATAGGCGTAAGTTCCCCACTTAGTTCTGAATGTAGTCTTGAGTCTGTCATCGGGGTGCACCAATATTTGGTTATACCCTGAAAAACCATGTAAGAAAGACATTAATTCAGAACCAACTACTGAATGAAGGGTTTTCTCCATTGTTGGTAGTGGGAAGTTATCTTTCTGACTAGCCTTATTAATATTTCTGAAATCAATACAAATTCTAATGTCACCATTCTTCTTTCTCACAGGCACCAAGTTGGAAACCCACTTTGAGTGTCTAATAGGAAAAATTATCTTTGCCTTTTAGAGCTTGTTTAACTCTACTTTAATATGACTTTCAAGGTTCGGATGAATTTTCCTTAATTTTTGTTGTACTGGTTTCTCCTCAACTATCATTGGAATTGTATGTTGCATGATGGAAGTATCATATGTTTTCAAGTCATCATAATTCCAAGCGAAAACACTTTTATATCTATTCAATAGTCTGATAAATGCAAATCTTTCTTCTGAAGTAAGTCCTAATCCCAGATTGATATTTTGTGGCTTGGCATCAGTGCCAAGATTTATTAATTCAAACCTCAAAGTGGAGCTCTGAAGTTTTGAATTAGTAACCTGTTTAAACCTATCCTTGATGTCATAAAGGTCTTCAAGCTTGACTATTGTTTTAGGTATAGAATTATCTTCAAGTCTTTGCTTCATTTGAAGATCGTGCTCACTCTCATCAATAATTTAGTCATCATAGGACTTATCAGAAGTTAAGAAATTTAAAATGTCCTCGTCATGATTGAATACTCGCCAGTTAGTGACATTATCTGGAACTGACGGTCTAAAAATTAATTCTACTGAAAATGTATCAGGACTGTAATCCTCAGATGGAAGGAGCTTACAAGCAACATTGGCTAGTAAATCTGTTGCTGCATTCTGAGATCTAGGAATGGGAGAAATATTGAATGCTAGAAAATGAGATATAAGATCTTGTACCAAGGATTGATAATGTTTAAGGTGACTTGAAAGGCAATGTATAATATTCCTGACTTGCTTAATAACAATTTCAGAGTCATCGAACACTTTCAAATATTGCACCTTAAGGCCTATTGCTTTGTGAAGTCCTTGAATCAAGGCCTCATAGTCAGCAATATTATTTGTACACTCAAATTCTAGTCTACAAGATAGCATAGTATTTTCTCGCTCGCGACTAACCAAAATACATCCTGCTCCTGCACTGTCATTGGACTTTGACCCATCAAAATATAAATACCAAAATACAGCTTTATTTACAATTTTGTTTACAATTTCCTCAACAATCTTAACACATCTTGATGTATCTATATGCGAAAAAATTTCTATTTGAGATGTGAAACTATTAACTGAGAAAGGTGATGATTGAGCATTGAAATTACCAAAGAATGATTCCGATGAGTAGTTGCCAAGGATGTTATTGTTGAATGCTATGGGTTGATTTCTCTTGAACAAATTCTGTTACCGTATGAGTCATGTGCTTCTCCCGATCAATCTTAATTTGATTTGGCTTTCCTTTATAAGGAAGCCACATGTGAGACCAATCAGTAGAAATGTAACCATGAAGTTTCTCAGACCAATCTCTGCTTAGAATCAAACCATAAAACTCAGGAATATCAACAATTAATATATCAATTCTCTAAACTACTCTAGGATCAGCTAACAACCTAATGGTAACTGAATTGGTTTCTCCCAGTACTTGGACCTTAGTTCTATCCAACTGAACAATATGCACTGCAGAATTTTGGGGTTCAATATTCAATTTAGAACAAACCAAAGCTGGAATTATGTTTGATGAAGCCCCTGAGTCTATCAGGCAGTTATGCAGATTTCTGTTATAAATCTCGTAGGTCAAGAGAAAAGGAGGAATATGGGAATTAGATCTATCTCCGATTAAAATAGCATCAGTAGCTTCTACTCTATCAGATGGTGGCTTCCCTGTTCCATTAGCTACCTTGGATAGTACAGCACCTGGAAAGGGGAAGAAGGCACATCATTTAATTCTTTAAGTATTAATTTTTGTTGGTGTTTGAGCTTACTAAGCTCAAATAAAGAAATATTTTCCTTAGTCTTGTTCATGTCTTCTATAATATTATAATCCATAGAGTCCGAGACTACTAATTTTTTGGATGATGATGGAGGATCTGTAGATATTAACTGATTTTGAGTAGGTACCATTGTAGACTTCCTTGTGGGAACCTTATATTTAGTAGCAGAACTGATATTTTTCTTCTTTGAAGTATGTTGGACAGGTTCTGCAATTCCTTTACTTCTTGTACTTACTGGGAATGCTTCCTATTCATTTTCAGTATTAGAATTTGGTAAAATAAAGTCCCACATACCATGACATTCAACAACCTCTTCTTCCTCAGTTTCCTCTGATGATAAGACAATATCTTCCTCCTCATCATTGTCTAGATCTAATTCTACATTAGATATAGCATTAGGTGGTTTTGTTTAAGCTCTTTTGAAGTTTCTAAATGGTTTCTTAGTTGAGGTCTCAGCTACTTGTTTCTTGATTTCTACCATTTCATTTGACATAATTTTTAGAACTTTTTGGAGACCTTCCATATCATAAGGATCTTTAGCCACTTTTTTCTTTGAATCATCCTTAAAAGTAACTTTCTTGGATTTTTGTTCCTCAAGAGCAGCTTTCTTTTCTAAGGCGATGATACGTTTTTCCACAGCGATTGCCTCTTTCATATTTTCCGCTAAAGTAGGCTTTGTAGCTCTATCCACAAATATTGCTATGTTTGAAGGTAAGGATGATATGTACCATTCACTTCAAACCTCTTCACTAGGTTTAGATGCAGTAGGAATCTTATTCAAGAGTTTATTAAATCGTGAATTGAAATCTTTTATAGGTTCTCTTGATTCCATTTTAAGATTTGAGAGATGATTGATTAATGTTGTTGTTGACCTGTAATCACCAAATTTAGTCAAGAACTACTCTTGAAAAATATTCCAACTAGTTATGGATCCTGATGGTAATGAGAAGTAACAAGACCCAGCTTCTCCTTGTAAGGCATATGGGAAAAGCCTAACTACCATGTCTTCTTCAATAACTCCCTTTAAATTTGTAGGTTTTAACCCCGTACAGAAATTACCTGCATACGAACTCTAAATCACAGGAAAAATAAAAATGCGAGAGCATAACACATAAAACACATATACACAGAGATTTCCCACTGGATCTCAAGACCGAGACTACCAGCTTGATTTTACATTATATTCCTTTCAATGTTACAATACATATTTATACATGCCGAAGCATCCAATACCATGGACCGAAAAACCATCGAGTCCAAAACTGTGGACCGAAAAACCATAGGTAGGTTCGCCCAACCTAATATAGGGTCCAAAAAAAAATTTCTCGGGGCGCTGCCCCGAACCCCGTAAAGGGGGGCTACCCGCCCCCCTCAAACCCCCCAAACAGGGGGGGTTGCCGCCCCCCCCTGTGACCCCCCCGCTGCGCAATCGGCGCGGCGAAGGGGGGCCTCCGCCCCCCCTCTAACCCCCCCGGTTCACTATGTAGGTTAGTCGTGGAAAGAATATAACACAATCTCCACTTTGTTGTTTTCTTTCCACAGGGGGCCACAGGAGAGCTTAGTCATTTTTCCAACCCTTAAATGCCCATTGTTTCTCTACACAAGAGAACTTCTCAGAGCTCACAGATTTTGTCAATGCATCTGCAGTATTCTTCAAAGTGTCCACCTTTACCAGCAACACCTTTTTGTCTTCTATCATATCCCTCACAAAGTGATACTGAACATCAATGTGCTTTGTCTTTGAATGATAAGCAGGGTTCTTTGCCAAGAAAATTGCACTTTGGCTGTCACAGTCTATCCTTATAGCTCCCTGTACTAACCCCATACTTGAACACAATCTCTGCAACCAAACTGCTTCCTTGCTTGCATGAGTGGCTGCCATGTATTCTGACTCTGTAGTTGATAGTGCCACTACAGATTGTTTCTTACTCATCCAACTGACTGCACCTCCAAATAGGTTAAACACATACCCACTTGTAGATCTTCTCTGATCCAGATCTCCGGCCCAGTCTGCATCAACAAAGCCACGGATATCCAACACTCTGTCCAATCCTGGTCTTCCTTGGTAGCACAAACCATAATCACTAGTGCCACGCAAATACCTGAAAACCCACTTCATTGCTGTCCAGTGCTCCTTCCCTGGTTTTGACATAAACCTACTCAATACTCCCACTGCATGTGCAATGTCTGGTCTATTACAGACCATTGCATACATCAAGCTACCGACTACACTTGCATATGGAACACGGGACATGTCCTCTTCCTTTTCTTGTGCCTTGGGACACTGTTCAACAGATAACCTCACACCTACAGGAATAGGAACCTTCACCGGTTTACTATCTTGCATATTAAACCTCTGTAGTATTGTCTCGACATACTTCCTCTGGTTTAATCAGAGCTTCCTCTTTG
>APFE030631264.1:0-33044 GCA_000404065.3 Pinus taeda | reverse complement strand
ATCCCTGGTCGAAAACAGAGAGGCAAGTGTTAGAGGGGAAGCTTCTGGAAGATTCCATGATCTTCCACCTCGCATTTTGTCCTTGCCATTTGTCCATTCCTGACCAATGCACCCTACAGAGGAGCCATTCAATATGCATCACACCTTGGACACTGGGAAGGTGATATGCATCGCACCCTTTGCACTGGGTTTTCAGTATGGTCTAGTTTTGACCATTTATGAGCAATTTTTAGTGGAGAACTTCTGGGAGATGATGTAGTCAGCTGACCTTGTTCCTTTAGGAAGTGAAGCAACACTTTTAGGGACTTAGGAGCCCTCATTTTATGGACATTTATGATTGGGGTTGAAGTGCTCGAAAATGACTATAACAGTGGGTCAAAGGGGAGGGAAAAAGGCCCAAACTAGATGGGGATTTTCCATCATGAGCTGTCAAAAGATGAGACCTTAGACTGTAAGTGTGGGTAGAATAAAAGGGGAGGAAAGGGTGCATGAGGGAATAGGAGGAAGGTTAGGGGGGAAAGCTGGGGGGGTTGTGGAGAAAGTTGGTAATAGAGGGATTAGGGGACAGGGAATGGAGGTGAGGGAGTCATCTAGTGTAGATGCAGAATGCACATGCGATCCAAAGAATGAAAGTGTAGAAATAAAAGTAGAGATCAATGAAGGAGGAGTACCTAATGTGCGAGAAGTCTCTGCAGTAGCCCGTGATTTGGTCATCGGCAGGGAGGGGGGACAAGGACTGATGGCTGTAGCCGGGATTGTAGGTGTTGCAAATCTGATTGTTTTCGCGGTAGCTAGTGGAGTCGACCCCTGAGCAGGGGCAGTGTTCTCTCCTGCATCATCTTCAGCTCCCATAGAAAGATTTGTGTCCTTATGAACCAGAGGGCATTCCTTGTAGAGATGCCCAACTTTGTGGCATCTTCGGCATCTGAAGGGGACCCCTTCGTAATCCAGGAATTGGATTCTAGTAAAATGCCTCCATTGCAGTGTAATTTTCTCCTCCAGACCTTATTTTGTGTTCAAGTGTACCATGATGTGGGCTAATGTTCTATTCTTGGATTGAATATAGGATTTGTCATAATCCAAATAAGTGCCCAAGGAATTTCCAATGCGGACAAAGACATATTCAAACTAGTATTGTAGTGGGAGCCTAGGTAATATGACCCAAAGTGGCCCAACCCCAATCTGTTCTCGTTCAGGGTCGAAGAGCGGGCTCCATCATTTTAGTAAAATCGGGGCCATTTCAATGTGCCAGTAGCGAGATAGAGCCAAGGTGATATATTCTTCCAGAGGGAAATGTAGTGCAAACCAACCACGGGGAAGAATCTACACTTCCAGGTGGTCCTTGAAGGTATTTCCCCAGATTTCTTTGACCCAATGACTGATTTGTTCAGCACTGTAGGCACGACCTCTAACCCTGCCCAACGGGACTTTCCCGACTGTGTTAACCACCTCGCCCATGTTGAGACCTTCGTTGAAAGTGAGGGTGAATTCCTTCTCGGAGGCTTTCACACACTTGGTCTTTCTTTTTCCTAATCTGGCACTGTAGGGTGGTCCAAAAGAGGGTCTCGTGTACCCTGTGTCTCCTGCTAAGAGCCTTATGCAGAGTGATGGAATTTGACAGCTGGGGTTTCAAAACACCCTAAACGTAAGGTTGTGGATGCTATTGCCTCTGTGATTGATGGAGTAACTGTTGGGGGAGGCTACACGAGTGCATCAAGAGGGGAAGGTTCGAAGTGGAGGGGATGTGAGATGCATAGAGGTATTCACCGGGAGGTGAGGTTTCGAAGGGCGAGGAGGAGGGCAAGCATTCGGCTAGGAGGTGAAGGGTCGCCAGAGAGAGAGGCGGGCAGTCTAAGTTTGGTGAATTGATGGAGGCACTGTCGAAATGAAGGCTAGAGACAGATGTTCCAGGCAAGGTAACCACAGGAGATGAGCCGGTGTGGAATGAGGTAGCTAGGTTACAGGGAACGGTTAGGGCCAGCTTAGGGTTAGGTTGCCAGAAGATTTGTTGGTTGGGGTTAGGGTCAACAGTGTAATCAACCGTATCATGGTCCATATCCTCCATGTTGTAGTGGGATTAGGGCAACCGTAACCTCAGGGGGAAGCAATAGTTAAAAAATGGGTGCAACAGCTAGCAGGGAGTGACAACATTCCAAGAAACAATACCAACAGTAAAATAGGGGGCAAAAAGAATGTAGTTATCGTGGCTAGAGAGAGTTATGGTCTCTGATGCCTCCATCACCCCTCAGCGCCCTCGCTTCCCTTCATCTTATTCTATCTTGTTATATTGATTATATGTTCATGATCATTTTTTATTAAACATTTTTTCTTACACATAAGTGGTTCAAAACGTCTGATGATTGGATTTTCATCATGGAACAATATGTCGTAACTTTCTTTGCATAAATTTTAATTAAAATGCAAATATATTTTCATTGTTGCCTATGACCAAAGTCTTATTTAAATTTTTAACCAGTTCAATAACCAATGTATACAAAATAGGTCCCCCCATAGTCCTCGTTCTTCTACAATCATAGAAGTTGAAGCTGATTTTGTCATAATTTCCAAGTATAAATTTGAGGTATTTATACCATGCATATGTATCAATGCATCTATGCTCAATTCATGTTCATAAGTTAATATTGCTTTAGCGTTCCATTCATATAGATAATTTATGAAATGTTCTACCGTTCCTTCATGTAACCGTATTGACATGTATCTAAAATGCATTAGAGTTCGCATAACATCGAATAAGAAATCTTGTACAACATATGCAAAATTGTTTAAACAAAATAGATTATGTTTCCCTATAATTGCATCCGTACAATATCTTTTTATAGAAAACAAATGCTTCTCCATTGATGCTTTAACATTCACACTTCAAACATGTTCTAAATTCACTATGAGTTATTTGACCAAAAAACATAAACAACATTCAGGGAAACAAACAACACAGTATAACTATACATGATAAATCCATAAGATAACAAAAAATACACATTAATAGCATATGCATATATCCACATTGATTCTTATAAAAATCTTTTGTAACAATCAAATTTAGAAGTTAATTGTAACAACCTAAGCCGTGGATCTGGTTAACTCCACTTACTCCTACATATATTGTGGAAACACTCTAAGGACCCACATTCAAAACAAAGGAACCACAACATATCTAGTAAAGATATCGTAGAATCTGTCTCTATCCTAAAAAAAAACTTATGTGCATATTTCTTACACTAATAACAAAATGCACAACACTTAGCACAACATTGTTCATTTTCAATTTCGATAGCTAGCAAAACAACAACTTATCATAGGACATAGAAAATTACTTTGGAAAAAACCATTCGTAACAATCCCCTTGAGAACTAATTGAGTATGTGTTAGCAATGTGCATGCCAAAAAATGCACGATGAACACATGGCTAATGCAACTACGAGCACATTACTTGTTAAAATTCCATTATGTTCTCTATGCTAATTTGGATTTATGTTCATGAAAGCTTCATAAAACTTAGATTTCTTTGAGGATTTGTTAATTGAACACTTATTGTCCAAAATTAAATGAAATGTGTTTTTAATTTTGGATGTGTGTGTGAGAACAAGTGCACACAATAACTAACACAATCTTCCTGCTGCAATGTTCCACACCTCTGCATGCATTCTCCCTCCGCACAGTGCTCCTGCCAAATACTAGTTTTCAAACAATTGAAGCTACTAAAACTACATGTTAGGTCAAAACTCACTAGATTTTCTTAATAGTCTTCAAAACCACATATTGTTCTTATTCTTGAATCAAAATTGTTTTCATGCATATAAACAATTACTATGAAATCAAAGACTCTTGGAACACATGCAACATTCGCCAATGTGCTACTCCAAATCTTGTTGCTATTTTTCTCTTCCATTGACATATTCACATACCGCTCATACGCAATCAACTAGTGAAATTTCTCATCGGTACAAGCAAATGAGTTAATCATATCAGTCGAAATAACCTACTTCTTTCCTCTTCTACCTATTTTTGCTTTGTATTAAAAAATACTTTGTCAATCAATAACGTCCTCACTCTCGTTTAACTTTACGATTCTCAGTTCCCTCCAGAATCAATATATGTGACTATTTCCCACGTGAAAGCTATTACACATGAGACTCTTAATCAAGAGAAATTGAAAATACCAAAGCTAACATTTACGAGAAGTAATAGAAATAAATCTCGAAATTTCAAACCCTTCTTCTCTATTTACTTTGTAATTTGCTTCTGCTTTAACATTATTGGCATACATGTCATAAGACAAAGAAATTTGTGATACAAAATAAACATGAATTATTTGTCATCATGAAAATTAGCTTAGAGACCGTCAATAATAAATGTAAATAGAAAAATGTGCAAGGACAATCACAAATAATGATTATGCAAAGATATGCTCAATTACCTCTACCATGAATCAACTTGATGGTTGAGATGGTCCCCACTGCTATGTCAATGTCCATTCATTTTATTTGACATCAAACTACAAAAAAGAAAAAAAAGAAAAAAAAAAGAAACCTGAACTAAATTTGATTTACGAATTACCTGACACGTGGCTTTCAAGAAACAATTGCGTGGAGCAAGGAATATAAACTCTCTTTCAGAAGATTTTGTACCTCCACATAAACTTCCCCGCACATTTACTTCACACACCTCCCTCTTACACAATAGTACATATTAATCAATTAGTTAGCCACTTTCGCTTATGAAAATTTGTGCAACAGAAAGTTTCACAAATTTTCAAAGTAAACCAGTAGTATAGTTCGTATATTATATGTTATTATATTAAAATGTTATTATAATATTAATCACTTGGAACAATGTATCAATTAACAATTGTCGTGCAGAGTGTGAAGGAAACTGTGTGAAGTGCAGATGTGTGGAAACAAAGCTTCCATTGTGCTTCTTTCGTGACTGCACATAAGCACACCTATTCCTTGCTCCACACACTCATTATCCTACACAACACTTCTTGACACACATTAAACGTACATTTCATTGAATATTGCATAATAAATATTTAATTCACAAATTCATTTAATGTTGCATAATAAGTATTTGGAAACCTTGAACATAGTTTTGAAAACCTCTCATCAAATCCTTGAATCATCTCTATATCAAATAAAATGTGTACACGCCAATCCACCCTTAAGATAAAATGTAGCTGAAGATGCAGAAGATTACGAATTAAAGTTTATGTTATCTAATCCACATATTATATTAGCTTTTTGTTGAGTGCAAAGAATAAATCTTGACACGATATAGTCTTTGTTCTTTAACAAATTCCACCACACACCCTTTCTCCTTCCTCTGCATATCACAAAATTTGCCTTTATTTTCCATGCCTTGACTCCTCATAACCAACAACAAAAATGTTCCGCACTTCTACATGAATTCTCCCTCCACATAGTTCTCCCTCACACCTTCCTTCTGCACAATACTAATCTTGAACCACATGTCAAGTCATTCATAAAGAAATTTTGCGAGATATCTTTTGCATCCCTATATCCAATAAAATGAGCCCAAGCCAACATAACAATGTGCACAATTTCTATAAACTTTAGAAGATGTTATATATTGTAAAGATATACATGTAACCCAAGCTTTCCATGCCCCAAACTTTTGTAGTTCTTTATGCTATAGAAGAAGGTATGCGAACATGTATGTAGAGATATGAAACATTGCAGAACCTACTATATCTAGTTGCTTTGCATCTATCAAACAAAAAAAGGAAGTACAATCCTTCAACAACTTTTGACATATTCTCGTACAATCCCTCTGCAAGTGTGAAAGTGCTTCTTCACACTCCCTTATCTCCGCACATACTCCACCTACACATCCTTCACTCCGTACACATTCACAACTCCATGCACCTGTTATCCCACACACATTCATAACTCCATGTACCTGTTCTCCCACACATATTCCCAACTCCATGCAATGTTCTCCTGCAAAATGAAATTTTTAAAACTTTAAGATGGAAAATAAGTTTAAAACAAAATAAAAGAAAAACACACTAGCAATATATGTCAGAGTGTTAGCGTTAATGCCAATGTTAGAGTAATCATTGATGAATCCCCCCTCTCACTTACATAAAGGACCTGCTTAGAGCACTATGTAAATGTCAATGTTAGAACACTCACTGATGAAATGGCCACTTAGAAAATTGACCTCTTTATTTTCAAATGATCTGTAAGGCACTGACAAATATCGAAAATAAATCGCCCTCCACTAGGGGAATTATGTCCCATCATAGCTCGCTTAACCAATTGAAAATTACAAATAAGATATCCATAAATTAGAAAAATATTTTTGAATTTACTGGAAAATAAAAATATTCAACATCTTCTCGAAACTTTGGTTAAAATTTCAAAAACTTAGCAAAATAATGCATAGTCAATGCACTTTGACTACGAGGTGAATGTTATGGTCCCTGACAAGATAAGAACTAACTAGTGTAGTTATATGAATTAAATTATTAGTAAATATTAATAGGCATCAATTTGCAATAAAGATCAATTCAATTAAAAAAAAACTTGTTCAATGATACATTTAATTTTATTGAAATTAATAATAAACATAAAAATTAACTAAATTATAATTTTATTTCAAATTATCATTATTATTATTAATTATAAAAAATTCATATTTAAGTTAAACATATATACATTTAAAAAAAATATGGAACAAGATTTTTTATCATGGAGATTCTTTAATTTGTAGATAAATTTTGTTACAATACTATATGTCAAATTAAATCACAACTCTCTTCATATGAAATTTGTTCATATAACATTTTCTTAAATTAATCAATTTGATTAGGACAAAAAATGTATAACAAATTCGAAAATAAATCTCAATTTTTTTTTTGTAAGCT
Source organism: Pinus taeda (assembly GCA_000404065.3). NCBI lineage: Eukaryota > Viridiplantae > Streptophyta > Pinopsida > Pinales > Pinaceae > Pinus > Pinus taeda. The sequence continues at coordinate 26,134 of APFE030631264.1, read as the reverse complement.
TGGCATTACTACATTTTCATCATGTCCAATATTCACCCCAATCAGGGAGGGGAATTGAACCAGTGACTTCACATCAAGGAGTGCCTTAACATAGCACCCAATTGTTGTCAATCCAAGACCCTGTGAACAAAATGAATCTCAACTTTTGATTTGTGTATACTACTATGAATATTCTAGAATATTATGTGGAACAATTAAATCTCTATCATCCACCTAAAAATGATTGACAATTAAATTAAAATTCTATAAGTCTTATTCCAAAATAAATACGCATATCAATATAAAAATTGATATATCACATAAATAATAATTTTAATAGTTTAATTCCAAAATAAATACACCTATCTGTTAGCATTCTGTAAATTTCTCCAGGATGAGGAGATAAATCCCAGAGGTAACCACAAACTGCTTTTGACTAGAAACTGGTCTTTTCTAGCAGGAGGGGGCTCCCTCACTCAAGAAAACCAAAGATTTTTAGAATATGAAGCACACAAAGACTAGATCTAATGGGGTTTAAAATTTTTATTGGAACTTGGTGAAGGGTTCTAGAATATGGATGCATGTGATCATAAAAGTTAATAACTCATCATAACCAACCAATAACATACATAGAGGTATATCTAGCACACTTTTCAAATAAGAAACAATTGTAGTTTAGTGGGAAATAAACATTGAACATCACTCAACCACATGCGACATAACAGATTGAATTTCCATTACTACATCTCAAATGATTGAGTATTAAGAAGAAATGCAGAAGATAAAGGCATAACATATTTCATTTGCATTTGAAACATTTAATTACAACTAAACTAGAGCATATATAATGAATTCTAGGAAGGTTGTTACAATTATGCCTTTAAGAAGAACAAAGGAGAAACATATCGGGTGACAAATACATTGGAGATAAACAAATTCGAAAAGATATGACACAAGAATCTCTGAGCAATCACTGGCAAAACTCTAGATGAAGCATTTTATTATTGAGAATATAAATCATATTGCAGATAAGTATATCAAAACCAGTTCACCACACAATCCAACCCTTTTTTACTTCCAAAATTTGGCATTAAATAACCATACAATATTTCAAATACTAAGTCCATATGCAAAGCATCTCTTATCCAAGAAGTGGATCAGATTGAAAACAAAAGAGGAAATTTAACAAACTTTTTAGTTTTTTTTTTTCTTTAATAGGAAAAAAAAAACAAGAAAATGTTGCAAAATTCTATCATATTATCTTTTCATAATATCTATCCAACGTATAGTCCCCCGAAACATCAAACCATGCTTTTAGATATAAAAAGAGGAAAAAGCACAAAGTCTTCAGATCAGCATTGCATAGTACCTGGGTAGCATACCATTTTTCTCCCAAGGGTGGCACGTGGCTGGTGACTAGTGATCTAAGTTGGCTCCCACCTCTGCTACACGTACATCCCTTCAACCTTTGACAACTGGCATCTTCCTTTCACTTGTAGGAATATGTAGGTAGGGGTTGCACAACGTTTGCATAGCAACTGCGTAGCTAAAATTTCAATACTGCCTCTTTTACGCCATCAAGTTTTAACAAAACAAAACCATAGTACTATAGGCCATTCTAGATATCCAAAACCATTTCAACATACTGATCAAAATTCCAACTACAACTTGAAAACAAAAAAAGGTACCCCTGCTGTGCAACATAAGCACCTTTAGTCATGGACAAAACTGTAAAACCTCAAACAAAGGACTATTATCTCCTTTTCCTCTTGTTGGATTCTCTATAGGTGGATGCTTTACCTTATGTGACTTTAGGAGGACGGTATTTTTCTTCAGTATACACTCTTTGGGGAGGTTTTGATTCAAGTTGAAGCTTCCTTGCCATTCTTTCCAAAAATTGCATAATATTGTCAGCAAAAACTATGAAAATGGGCCACCAATTTAGGCATGTAACTCCCAAAATATAGTACTGTGTAAACTCAGAGATAGGTTTTTATATATGATATTGTTTTAAGAAAAAACTCTCTCTATTTCTTCAAATTATTCCCCAGAGCCTCAAAAACTGCTCTGCAAAACCATGACTAAAACAGGGGAATACACACACTGAAAAATAGGCCTTAAATATGTATTCGAAACTCATGAACTATGATTCTTGTGCAGATAATGGAATAGGTTATTTTTATTTGATCTGTTATTGAGGAAAAACTATTTCATTTTTTCTAAATTTGGCTCCATTTGGTCATAAACCTATTTTGGAAATGGTGACCCAAACAATCAATTTTAGAGGAAATTGTGTAGCAGAGTGTAGAAGACCTCCATGCTTGGCATGGTTGATGATGGTTTTGAAAAAAAATGATTAGATGGGTGTGCTTTATATGATGGTGTGTTGGTGTATAATCCTTTAAGTTCTCCTTTCCCTACTTTCATACTTCCCAACTGATTGATCCTAGTTTACGCAATAGTTGCGCAATGACCGCCTGACTTGGAATTTTGTGCAGCAAGTGCACAACAACCTTCTCCCATTTGAAAAACCTACCTTCGAACCTCTGCCAAGCTACCTTTGGCTCTGAGCTATGTGATTATCAGTCTCCCTTAGTGAAGAGTGCTAATTGCAAATTGGAGAGAGGAATGAAGGTGGTATGAAAGATTTTGGAAGTGTGCCTTTTTGCTTTGTTTTGATCATAAGTATGAACTGAAGAGGGTAATTATGGTCATGTAAGGAAAATGTTAGTCATGAGTTGTGAGGGTGTCATATCAATAATGATAATGATGAAAGGTGAGTTTATGAATATAGGTGGTTATGATGAGCAGTGGAATTAGGAGGGAGTGTGTATATGGATATGATAAGGTTATTTCAGACTTTGACAATTTTTCCCGATAACTCACAACAACTTCATGCTTTCAATAAAACTTCTTGATGACCACACCCATGGTGATGTTTTGGACAATGACATTCAAACATATCACAACAACCATGAAATTAAGTTCGACTTTATTAAAACTAACCATTAAGTAATTTGAAGACATTTGACAAATGCAAACCTATTGAAGATAACATTGTCAACATAAAAATTGATATATCACATAAATAATAATTTTAATAATTTAACATAAAAATTGATATATCACATAAACTATAATTTTAATAATTTAACTTTATTGATAGAATGATTTAATTCAACCCTAATAAATTTTAAAGTCAATTTTTTAAATAAATATTTTATTATTATATTAAAAGATTTTAATTAGTATTAATAAATTCAAATTAAACTATGAAATACAAATGTTTAAAATTTATTTTAAAGTCAATTTTTTAAATAAATTATTTTATTATATATTTAAAATATTTATTAGTATTAATAAATTTCGAATTAAACTATGAAATATAGATGTTTAAAATTTATTTTTAAAACAAAAGTTCAACCTATAATGCAGTGTATTACCTGGATAATAAATAGTAATTTTTAATAAAACCTTATAATGTAATATATTACATACAAATAATAATCAAAACTTTAATAGGATTTATTACAAATTATTAATTTAGTGGTATTCAATGAGGTCATTTTGGCAATATATGACCTTTGTTTTTTTAATTGAAAATAAGGAATATTTGTTTTGTTGATCTGCTTTTAGATCCGTCACATTAGATTTTTGGATTGTCGAACTTGTTAATGGGATTATCATCCAGATGATCGTACCAAGTAGTAACAAAGGGCAACTGCGTAGCGGTAGTCTTTACTGGGGTTTTTGCAAAGATAGTTGACCAACAATTAATTGAGTCGTTGACCGATTTTTTTTGGCTTTATTATTGTTTAACCAAGGTTTTATAGTAGCAATCGTTATTCATCTAAATTTTAATGAAAGTTTCAGACGTAAAGGAAATCGACCTCTTATTGCAAGTTTGGTTCATCCAACTGTGAAATATTGTGACAATTTATATTTATCCAAAGTCCAGGTCCAAGAATTTATTGTGTGTAGTTTTTGTATATTATGACAAATTATTTATGTCCAAAGGTTTTTTAGCGTGATACCAGATTTTCCATCGAAGCATATGTTACTTCACGACAATCCTACTACTTCCTCCCCTTGTATTACATGTTAATGTACACTTGTATTACATGTTTGCTTATATCACATGTTAATGGACACTTGTAGTACATGCTATTGGACATGTTACTTCTTGACAGTCCTTCTCGTGTAGCTATATTTTGTGTATTACTGAGATGGGCACACAGGCTAAGATACTTGTAGGTAAAGGAGACAAAAGCTCGTATAGGGACAAAAACAAAGAATGTTATTCTTGAGAAACAAAGAATGCTATTCATGACGTTCATGAATGTTGCTTAGGTACAGGTGCATTTTAAAAACTTGCTTTCTTCTTAGAATGCTATTCCCGAGGTTCACGAACGTCGCTCAGGTCTAGGTGCATTTTAAAAACTCGTTTTCTACATTTTAGTGGTTCCTTTTCTGCAGGCATGCTCTGGTTACTTGACTTTTCTGCAGACAGGCTTTGGTTACTTGACTGCTGGTGGTGGTAATTTTTCTATAGTCGGGCTCTGGTTACTTGACTGCAGATGGTTTGGGTAGCTACTTGACTACAGATTCTCTAGGAAGCAAGGCCATGAACCCCACTAATTGCTAAATATTTCCAGACATAATATTTACAAATGATGGATCATTTTTTTGAAATATTTGGAAGCCTAAGAAGGAGGGGAATGTTTTTAATAACCTTAAGCCCAAGAAACAACATTGCTTTTATAGGTATTCTTTGTCCAACAACATTTGCGAGATGAGGTCCAGAAACCCGAGAGACCACCCAGCAGTATTGAAATAACAAGAACCAGCTAAGAAACTTCTCATATTGCACCATCATTTGCATTGTCTACTACTCGAATCGCATATCAACATAAGTAAGCATCATAATTCTTTCCCTATCCATTCATGGTAGGAACTATGTAGGAAATTTATGTAGAGATGAAGAGGTTGTTTGGAAAATGAAGCAGGTTTTTGGTAGGACAATAAATGTTTTTGTAATATTCAATAGTCTGTACTCACAGAGACTTTGAAAAAGGATTTAAATGAATATGCTTCATGTTTATTTTGTGTATGTGATATTGCAGGTAAGCCTGCTGAAATTGACAATGACGAGCTCCCTGAGAAACTATTACGAGCAACGCCATACATGTCAGGACATGCTGGTACCCTCTCGGAAGGTTGTCGATTGTTTAAAGTTCTTCCACGACAACTTTCACAATATTCACCTATCAATAGGAAGGGTATCTAATATTTTTAGGAATTTTAGCTAGGCATGAATGACCATTCAATCAATTATTTAACATTCATGTATTAGCTGACTGCGATTGTCAAATGGAAAATTTGCAAAAGTGCTGAAAATAACATAGCATGCAGCAAGTAAGCCTGCTAGAAAGAACCACTTCGCTTGCTAGTAGCTTATATGCCAGAGCCACAATAAGCATAAAAGACAGAGGTCAAAGCATCAGAATAGGTAAACAAGTAGAAATTACCTCCACCCTCCTTGACAAAACCCTCCTTGACTGAAACTCCTCCTCTCTTCCTTGGCTGAAACTCAAGCTCCACCCTTGACCCCTGAAACTGAAACTCTTTGCTCCTGAAACTAGCTCGAAATTGAAACTCACTCTCTTCTCTCCTCCTTCATGGAGCCTTCTTTATCTACATAATAATGATTTATCTGGAACAATCTCTGGCAGTTTTTGAAAATACAGTAATTTGACAAAGGTAAGCCTATCCAACAATAGTCTCACCATAAACCTTCCTCCGTAGATGGTAAATACTAATTTCATATTGTGTTTGGTGGCAAGAAGTTGAGAGGCGGTGGTAGCCAGCTATCTGAGAGGTGGCAGATGGTGGTAGCTAGCTACCTGAGAGGTGAGAGGTGGCAGCTATATAGTAAATTTTGCATAAAATACTAGTTGTCACCACAACTTTCCAGACTTTGGGTAAAATATAACTTGTCACCACATTTCTACATTGGTATAAGCAAAGCTTGCAATAAGAGGTCCTTTCTTGCCTAGCCAAAAACCTTTGTTAAAATTCTGATAGACGAAAATTGTCATTCTAAAACATTGGTTAAACGATGATAACACAAAAAAAACAAGGTCAACGAATTAATTAATGAGGGGTCAACGATCTACCGATCACTATAGTCCTGCTGAAGGCAGGGACTAATAAATAAGGAATGAAAGAGGATAAGGCAGATGGAAAAAATCAAAACCTACACATAAAGATCATAATTTGAGTAAATTATTTTCTTATTAATATTAATAATAGTATTAACATAAATTAATATTAGAGATTATTAATATTAGGGATGGTTTATAATAATATTAATTATTATTAATATTAAAAGTAGGTATATATTAGTATCAATATATATAATAATAATAATATTGTATTATTTATATTAATGTTAATGATAGTAATAATTAGTATTAATGATTATATATAATAAGATAGGTGTAGTCTAATTTATAGAAGAAATAGTATTTTTCAACATCTACGATACAATTTTAAGTAAGAATCTAATTTTTTGGTTCTTAAATATATTTTTGAATGCATACATGGATTGAGCACCTTAAAAAACTCTCGGGGCACTCAAATTCTACAAATTGAATAATTCAAACTCAAGTTTTTAAATTTCTCTGCCGGAATTTGGTTAAAATTAGCTAGAAAGAATGTTTTTGAAAAATGTCATTTCATATATAAGTTAGACTACGACAATAATATATGTATTACATATGTTGAAGTATGTGTTTTTGAAGAATACAAAAGGACTATTAATATTTAATATAATAATTAATTAATAATATAATGATATTAGTTATATATATATATATATATATATATATATATATATATAGTTATATATATATATATATATAGTAAGTCAAAGATCTATTCATTAATCAAAAGGAGAGCACATAGATATCAAAATGCAAGTGGTCTCACCTTGATCAGGTTTGTTTACCAATGTTATCACCATCTTACAAAAAACAGAAGAAGAGGTAGATTAGAAGTCCATAGCCTAAAAGGCCAAAAGCACCAAAAGACAAAAAGAACCAAAAGGGCATCTGTGACCATACTCAATCATTAGAATTAATTGATGTTGGGTTATCCAACCCAGTCCTTGGAGGGAGAGGGGGGCAATATGAACACTGAACATGTTGCTAAAAGTGAGCCAACTATGTTTCTAGCTTCTCAACCTTTTATGCTAGCAAGTTTTGTCCCCACCAAACCACCACAATCCTTTCTCTGACATGACATTAAAATTAATGCGTCTAGTTTAATGTGGTGATGACAACCTCATGCTCTTCCTTTTTGATCCTGTCATATGCTTCCAGGATATCCAGAATAGACTGGAGTAGGTCATGATGGGCATCAGAGCGATTTTGTCGGCCAACAGCTCCTTCACACCCCTGTCTGCGACTTCAACCCCACACGTCTACTCCAAGCCCACAATCTACACTTCCATTCTTACCATTGCTACTAGCCCAACCCTCTCGCATGGAACATGCACCTCCACTTCAACCTTGATCTCAAGACAATGCTCTGGTTGAACCACCAACTACATACCCTCCCCGCTTGGGTCTTGCAATAACCCTATCCCCAACACGACCTCCAACTCATTGTCAGAGCCACCCTTTTTGGTCGAGGTTCCCCTCCACATGTGTTAGGAGTGAGAATTACGCGGTACATGTTGCATGGTGAATGCCTAAGAAGATGGCCCCAAGATAAGATCTACAATGTTGTTCACCACCTCTCGACAAGCCATGAGCTAAAGTAATCCTAACGTTGACCCCAAATCATCCAACATGAGCCTTCCCCTTGGAAATGTCAGCCCCCACACACCATCCAGGAGGGTGACAAGCTCGACCACACCTATATTCTGTGTCAGCCAAACCCATGAATCTTCCTCTCTATTGTTAGGGGAAACACCTGGAAGCAGATTCGTGGGCTAGAAGACTTCACCCTAGAGCATAGAACCCCGAGATCCTATCCTGAGCTAATTAAAATCCAGAAAAAACACCACCAGGCCCCCCTACAACCTTTGAGACCAAATGAAACTCACCCAATTATCCATCTTAGAAGTCTAGGATAAAACCGAAAAGAGTGGGGTAACCAAAAGACTTCTTGTAGACCAAAGATCCAACCACCACCCCAAACACAAAAAACACTCAGAGAAATATTTATTGAGCATCGGGATGAGCACCAGTATTGCAGCAAGGATACTGCAACTCTTGGGGCTACCAACTTTACTTCATCAACTTGAGGTTCGTACAAACTTGGAGGTGACAATGATGTATACACAAATAGATGTAATGGGTCCACTCTTTTTCACTACTACGCTGGGGCAATAGACCACTAGGGTTCTCAAACCAACCTTCTATTGATTAGAAGAAGTCCGATTACCAATTAAGAGGAGAATTTTACCCTAATTGAGAGAATTGAAATGCTACTTACTGCAGTAATGAAAGATTGAAAGACATGCCTACAAAACACATAAGTCATCTAGCTATTTGTTAATATACCTTGCTTAAAAAAGAACTCTAATTTAACACATGTTAATTCTTAACTAGCCTAAGCATGAAGTTTGATCTAAATAAGCATTTAACTACTGAGTGCATGAATAAATATAAATAACTTTTTATCTTTTTATCTTTTTGTAAGAATGTAAATGCTAATCCTTCTTGGTTGCATGGCAGGTGAGATAGGTGTGGAGGGATATGAGTGCAATGGTTTAGATGGCTTGGGAGGCAAGCAGGGGTTTACTCCTAGCTTTAGTGATTCTTTTTCACAATTTGGTCTCAAAACAGGCCACTAAAGGATGTCTATAGGATTCCTAGTTCACCTACATGATCCCCCATTTTCCTACAGGAACAGGTTGAAAGCATAGGGAGTGGCTTGAAAGGTGGTATGGAGCTTGGATAAGGTAAGTAAGGAGGAAATGAGACAAGGGAGTGGTAGGCACTCACTCAGAACTCAAACCAGAGCTTTATGATGGTTGGATTTTCTCAATAAGCACAGAAAGTTTTCCTTGTAAAATGATAACTCGAATTGAGAACTTAGTGGATCTTGGCAATCATGGGTGGATATGGTTTGGCTGAGGCTGATGATATAAGGTCATCCTGCAATGTAGAAACTCCTGCTACATATACATCATTATTGACATTTATCCATAAATTCATCTCAAAACAAGAAGGATTTACAAAAATAGAAGAAAACATAATTTTCATCATTTAATTGCCAAGTTTATGCATGGGAATTCTTGAAACCATTATGAAAGCAACATACATTTTAATGCAAAACCTAAGATATCAGAAATTTCAATTGCAACCTATCCTCTAAAATTGAAAGATGATGACCTAATTAGCAGAAAAACCCTAAATTTCATAAGAAACCAGAATTCTGTCTTTTTTATACACTGAATGGGAGTTGTTCCTCAAGCCATGGTCCCAGGAAGGGAGGATTGAGGTAAGATCCACTTGTTATCAGCCTTTTTTGAATATTTTCTTATCTCTATAATGCTACTATTAGAGATATTCACAAATGGAAGAAAACTAATCAAATCTACCAATAATTGCAAACTAACAACACCAAAATCAGTCTAAGAACTAACTATGAGATAACCTAAGCATACATATACAGTAAGAGGAATATTTGTTGCTAGGTTTGGTCCCTAACCCAAGAGCTTCAGCCCTCTCAGTCAAATCTGTTCTAGATCAAGGGAATGTTGCTTATCTTCATTAACATATCAAAAATACATAAAAGTGTTCAGAAATTTCAATCCTATTCCAAATATAAATTTTCCAAAACACTCCCAAGATCCAAATGCATTTACATTCCATCACTCATATGATTTATTAACATGAAAGGATTACCTTGTGCTAATTTGAAATCCTCATTGATTTGAGGTTGACTTCTAAGTTTTTTATTTAATTCTACTTCTACCTCTCGAATTCCTTCTAAGCGTGTCTCCTCGATGCTTTTTTCAAGCTTCCCATTTCTTGGCTTCATTTTTCATCTCCCTATTTCACTTTTTTCTTTACTTGTCTAGTCAATACTTTCTCAGTGCTTACCTCTAGTTCCTTTGGTATTGTAGGCATGCTACCCATTTTCTTCCCTTATTCCATATGGAGTTACCAACTTGTTCTAAAATCGAAGTGTTTTGATTGTTGATTTGATCCCTGGATACAAATTGATCCTTTTCCAATGAAGACATTTCTTATGTTGGTTCTTTTTCATGAATTTCCTCCTTCTCTACCTTTAAAGTTACTTATTCCTCCTCTGGAACCTCTTTTTTCCTATTGTTTTGTTTGCTTATGATCTAATTTCTTCTTATGCTTGTTGTTTTCTTCTTGAGATTGCAAGTCCTGAAATGGGTTTTTCAAGATCAATGTCACATTTCTTCCTTATGTGGATTGGGCTTTAAATGTTGTCTGATTTCCTCTATTCCTGCCATTTTTTTTGGTTTTCCATTGCTCTTCCTGACTTGATGTCGTATCTGCCCCTTTGTCGGTTTGAGACTACTTGCAATCCCTTGAAAAATGGCCATATTCATGGCAATACCCACATTTGAAAGATAATTGCTCATAGTCAAGAGTCTTACAAAGGAATTATTCTCCCTATGTGAGATTTATTTTTGAGGGAAAACCTTTTCCCAAATTTACTTCAACACAAATTTTTGCAAATGCAAACTAAAATTCTCTATTTCCAACCCTATCCAAATATTTCCCCAACCCATTTCCAATTTCTCCATACAATCATCACTCCAGTATGAAAGTGGGAGTTGAGGTAGCTTGACCTAAACAGGAAATAACTTTGGATCAAATTCTAGTGACCATTTGTTCAAATAGATACCTCTGGTTCCAGAAAAATAAGGTCAATTTCAAAAAATTACATCTTTATCTTCTTTAAATTCAAATAAGAAGGCAAAGAACAAGTTTCCACATGCATACATTTCAATTAATGGCTTCTAGGTTTTCTCCAACCATAGCTTCATGGATCTTGCAGATGGCCATATTCCTGTGAACTTCCCCACTAAAACTCATTCTGAATATGCCAAGGAAGTTCTTCAAAACCCCTTGGGAAGGGTCATTCAGGGAATATTCTCCACCTTCTTCACAAATTTTACATTCACCTTAGATCTAGGTTTTTCGAGAGAGAAGTTACAAGGGCCTGGAAGGTCATAACTTCATCCGTAGGCAAGGGAACAACCCTTCCGAAGCATCCATTTCAAACCAAATATCACACCTACTTAAAAACCAGAGAAGATTTACATCAGCAGTGGATCCACGAGATCTCAGTCGGCTGTGACAAAGTGATGACCACACACTGTTAGAAAATCATCTAACAATTCATGTAGAAGAATCCTTGTTCCATATCTATGACGTTACCTTCGAAATGTGAACGAATTTTCCCTAGATCTACAAAAAAAATCATGGTGGCTAGGGAAACCATAGCCGCTAAAGGGCATATGCTGAAGAGCTCCACTTCATTCTCTTCATCTCATAATCCACTAAGAATATATTGTTAATCAGTTTCCTTTAAGTATTCTAGTTTTTATTTTATAATATATGATTATTTAGCTTTTATGAAAATATATTTGGAAGATTATATGTATTTTATGATGGTATTTAGTATGATAGGGCTTATTAGTACTAGGGAACTTCACCCTCAAACACAAGTAGAAGCAAGAATTGAGATAGAAACTCGTCATTTCAAAGAACGAACTTATGTCAAGTTCATTACAGAAAGAACTGGAAGTTGTTGAGAATGAAGCTTTTATAGAAAAGAGGTTCATGTTTGACATTCAATTGGAAGGAGACATGGGGAATGGGTCCTCGACACTCGATAGATATATAATGGTTGGTAGTTGAAGACAATCATGGGCAAGGTGCTTATATAAAGGGACGAGGCACATGAATAAATCATTCTTTGCATTGATTCCATGTAACAACAAGTCAATAAGATGGTGTACAAACTCAACAATGTTGCCAAGAAGTCGAAAATTTTGGACCTTCAAAGCAAAGAAGAAGAAAACCAAGTCCATGTTCCTATCCAAGTGGATTCTCATAACAATAAATAATAATTACAATCTATATAATTTTTTTTCATTTAATGAGTACAATCTTCATAAATATACACATAGTTTCTATAGGTCTCTGTCTACTATAACTATTTACTTTATTTCGAGACCCCTTTTCAAAATCTTATGCATGTTATTATGATGGAGACAATTTCTAGAAAAATTGTGTGTGGAGAAGCTGCAATATCTGACATTTCTGGTGAACATGTCACCCATATTTGGGTGAATGCTTATGGTCCCTAGAGACGAGTGAAGTTTTCACTCGAAATGTCAGACATTGTAATTTCTCCACACAGTTTTTCCAAAAAAATTATCTCCAACATAAATTCACATTATGAAAATCTACATTCTAAAATGTTATTATATTTCTGGTCCACCCCAATAGTAATATATATATATAGTTGATGAGACGAATTAATCTTCACTTTTTTTAAAAAACTCAAAACATTTATTTTCTCAAATTAATTTATAAAATTATTTAATTTAATAACTATCAGATTTATAATTATTTTCTCTTCTATAAATTATTAACTAATTAAAATACATGTATACAATTCTCATAAATAATATACCAAAAACTTAAAAATTTACCGCTTTTTATAAATTTATAAATTCTTTTATAATAATAATTTTAAATTTTAAAAGATCCAAAAAAAATTATAATATTTCCTTTTACCAAGGTTTTGCATTCTAAATACTTTCATATATATCTTTACACATATATAATTATTAAAATATATTATTAATTTAAATTTAATATATATATATATATTTCAAACTTTTAAATGTGTAAAAGGAGAATCCAATCGGTTTATATATAATTTCACAATGATCACTACAAGTTAACGATTTCCATTCTATGTAATGGAAAAAAGAAATATAATAATATTTTTTTAATTTTTTTTATTAAATTATTGAGTAAAACCATATTTTATATGTACACATATATAATTATATATATAATAATATAATAAAATAAAAATGAGTTAAATACATATATTCTAATTATTTGATTTTTTAAATCCAATAAGTGTGTCTATTTTCGAATAGAATTTTTAGAATTTTGATTTAATTATTTATTAGGTAGATGATAGGATTTAACCTCTATGAAATATTCTACAATATTTATAATAACATACAAAAATCAAAGATCGAAATTTATCTCTAAACTAGTTATCTCGGATGTAGTTATGTCATTTTTATCTTTTTAACTAAATGTATTAATTTGAAAAAAGTGAGTTATGATTTTTTAGGCATGTGGTATTGACTAGATCCATTTTAACTTTGAACCTATCAAGCCCTGAGAGGATCAAATCTCTTATAATGCAAAACTTAGGAAAAATTTGCACCTCTAGAGATTTGATTCTCTTTGTGCTTGATAGATCCGGAGTTAAAATGGATCTAGGCTAAGCTTCCATAGGGATCAAAAAACTCTTTTTAAGTGAATTTGATCCTCTTTACAATTGATAGATCCAGAATTAAAATGCAAACCTCTTTTTAAGTGAAATTGAAACTTCCACAGGGATCAAATCTCTCAAAGTGAAAACCTCTTTTTAAGTGAATTTGTTTCTCTCTAAATTTGATAGATCCAGAATTAAAATGGATCTCAACTATATATATTATTATTTTTATGTAATTCAAACGAGTATATATAATATTTTCTTACATATTAGTAATATTAATATCAATTATTAATTTAATTAATTAATTTTTTTTATTTTTAATTTTTATTTTTATGTAGTTTGAATCACGTTAAAATGTTTACATAATAAGATATGACTTTACATTATATTTCCATACTATGTGGAGAGATCCTCTCAACACAATAAGCCATGGTATTTAAAAAAACCTATTTACAGATTGAGATCTCTCATGGTAAAGTGAGAGTAAATCTCTATAATTAAGAATTATAAATTAAAATTGGTGTTGTCTCAACGTGCTAAGTTTTGGAGTTTTTGACATAATCTTCTTAGGACACTCACATTGTGGAGAGTTTACAACTTAAACTTGTAATTTCAAAAAATCTTTACTTAATTATGAAAAATTAAAACAAAAAAATTATGAGAAAACCCTCCAAAACGTTTTGGAGTTTTTGACATAATCTTCTTAGGACACTCACATTGTGGAGAGTTTACAACTTAAACTTGTAATTTCAAAAAATCTTTACTTAATTATGAAAAATTAAAACAAAAAAATTATGAGAAAACCCTCCAAAACGTTTTGGAGTTTTTGACATAATCTTCTTAGGACACTCACATTGTGGAGAGTTTACAACTTAAACTTGTAATTTCAAAAAATCTTAATTATGAAAAATTAAAACAAAAAAATTATGAGAAAACCCTCCAAAACGTAAACTAGATAGATTATAGCATTACCATTTTTATAGTAAAAATTAAAAAAAAAATGCTAAAAATCACTATAAATTTTAAAAATTCAAAATTAAAATCTCAAAAAGAAAATAGTAAAAATCATTGCAAAAGAAACGTCTATATATATGAATAAATTATAAAAGTTTGAATCATGCATATTTTCTAGTAAATTTCTAGATGGTGAGGGAACCAATGTTAAGAATTGGCCACTTCCCTGAATAAATTCACATTCTCTGAACTTCTAAAGATGGATAGTGGGTTTAATATAGAGGCATTTCATGAGATCAAACAAAACCTTGATCTTAGAAATCCTAATCATTCACACTTGATTAATGAAATCTAAGTGAATTTGAAAACTAATATTGTGAACGCATACTATATCTATATATTATATCTATTCTTATATTTATATATATAATAATAAATATATTATATTATATATATATAATATTTATACATATACACATACACATACACATAACAGTAAAAGTGATATTATATATAATATAATGATAATATATTTATATATTTAATTAAATATATAATAAAAATGGGGTGAAACTCTAGAAAATATGTAATATCAAAAAGTTTACTCATTAAGTTTTTAAAGCATCGAAAATTTTCAGATGGGACAATTTTTATTTTTAAAATTTTCTATGCTATGGTTTGGTGGAAAAGTGTTTACACTTAGTATGTTTGATAGTTTGAAATTTTAGATTAGCCTAGATCTATTTAACTCTAGATCTATCAAGCGTTGAAAATGATCAAATCTCTCTAGGTGCAAACCTCTTTTTGAGTGCAAAATTTGAGGAAAGGCTTGCACCTCGAGAGATTTGATCCACCTTAGTTAGTATGTTGGATAGCTTTAATAAGTGTTCTTATTTACTAGATAAGTGTTGCTTAGTTTTTTTTGGTGTGTATGTGTGTGTCCTGCAAGCATTAGGTTGTGAAAATCTTGTGGCTCTAGTAAATTATATAGTGACTAGTTTTTCATGTTCAATGTAATGAGATATCTAATGTTATTCTTGAGGTGGAATTTGGATTCCCCTATTTATGTCTTACATAGAAGCCCAATCTGAGGTAAAGCAATCATATACCTAGAGAAACATTATTGTGCTTCCTATTTGAAGTCAAATTATCTCCTTTATGTAATTATCTTTAGGGGATCCAATGTCAATTAGGGTTATCCCAGGTGGTTGGGAGGAAGGAATAAAATCCTCCCAACCCAAGTTCAATTCTCGCAAGTGACTTGATGGATTTTGACAATATTAATAGTATATGTATATTTATCATTCAGAATATACAACGTTGTACCCGTGAAAAAATATATATATTTAGGGGATTCAAGAATTTAATGTTGAATTAACTCATCCTATGAATGATTTAATTTTCAATGTGGATGTGGTTAAATTTTGAATGGGATGTCTGATTGGGAAATAATTATTGGGTTTTGTTACTAGCTTTAGAAATTCCCTCAAGTTGCACATAATTTGTTTATGTTGTACACATTTGTTCTTTATGCTTCACTTAGAATTCTCCC
Source organism: Pinus taeda (assembly GCA_000404065.3). Taxonomy (NCBI): domain Eukaryota; kingdom Viridiplantae; phylum Streptophyta; class Pinopsida; order Pinales; family Pinaceae; genus Pinus; species Pinus taeda. Next base: position 10,119 of record APFE030631264.1, on the reverse strand, counting down.
CCCCCTTCCCATTTTAGAATTGAGGTAGCAAATGATGTGTACCCCTTAATTTTTGATAGGGAACATAAGCTCAATATACTTTGGGAAGTCTCGCATTGTAGAGTTGAAAATGGGGAAATTCATATCTCAAATTATGGTTTTACTTATGAGGATGAGAAATAGATGTGGAAATTTAGTATATGAATGATTTCCTCTACTTGTAATACATTTATTATGCATGTCCCATCCCAAATACACCAGGTATTATGAAAGTGGGGATGGAAGAGGTGAGGCGAGAGGCTATGATGTTTATTAGAAGGGAACACTGACATAGCCTAATACTTCATTGGTACATGCTACTTTTGTTTGCAAAGATGGACCATATTTTTCTACGTAACATGTGAATCTCATATTTTGTACCATAGTAATAATATTAGACTTCAAAGGGAATAGTTGTAAGCGTGGATCAATATTTTAGGACAACAAAATGTTCCTCTAGGAAGAAGCCCTAATTCTTTATATAATGATGTAACTACTTATTACTAGGTTTCGTAATTTTTAACATGATATATGAGTGTAGTAGTCTCTCCTTTAAAGGCGATGGCTAATTTTTGGTGCCTCTAATTGGGATCTCACATATCTTAACATATGTAATGTTTCATATAATCTACTTCGAAGGCTTGGAGCCTCTTAAATTCCCTGAAGAAGCCAAAAGAAGTGTCTCAAGAGTGTCCTCTAAGTTGGGGAGCACTTAGGTAGAAAGCAAATAAAATTTTAAGGTGAAATTGGTATTTATTGTTGTATGTGAAGATATTTTTCATGCAATACAACTTATATCATATGAAAAGCATCTTCATGTAATACAATGCCAATTTTAAGATTTTGTTCAAAGGTTGAAAAAGGGAGTTGGTTGGACTCACATATTGCTCTAAGGAATATTTTTATGGATGTGCAAAACGAGGAGAAGGATGAGGATAAGCTTTGTCATAACTAAGAAAATGTTTGAGGGCACAACTTGTCATGCTAAAGATATCTTTAGTGTCATCCAATCTACCCTGCGCACTCAGCTGCAGGGGTCCGTGCACACAGCGGTGGAGTTTCTAGGCCTCTGCGCACACAGTTGCAGAGCCTCTACCTACTACCTAACCCTCGACTCAGACTTATAGACGCTTTCCGACTATCTTCTTTAAGAACCCATTAGATTTCATCCCTCAAAAGAACTTCCTTTCCCTCATAGAGCCACGCTCTATTTATACCCTTCCCTGGCCCGTGATCCTTGTGCAGGTCAACTCTATTTACATTAATTTTTATTATTTTCGAGCGAACTACCCTTTGACTCAATCTATTACGCTTCGCAGTCTCCATACTTCAGAGTTTCTATAGTATTTTAATCCTACTTCTTGGGATTTCCGCCCCAAAACTGTTATGCAGGACTTCCGCTACCCAACAACACTCGCTTAACTGCATCTCTAGTTGCACTTTCGTCAGTGTCCTTTCACCCTGTTCTCTTGGAGGCCATTGATCTTGAACTTCTGAGAGATGGATGAACACCTGCTATATCTGGAGACATGGCAACATGCATGGAAATAAATCTATTAGTTAAAACTAAAGCAAATTTGAGGACTGACAAGCAACATACTCGAAGAACTATTGGTAAGGATTGCACAATTTTCACTGGGAGGCCAGGAGACTCGCTGATGGAACTACGAAAAAAGTAGTCTAGATTGTCAGGAGACTGGTTGACTACTAGAATTACCCAATGCACAATCCAAACTGGCCGACTAGGTGCTGAGATTGCACAATGCACAATTTCAGTTGGCAAGAGATACAGGGGTAGGGACTACATTGTGCAATTTTCTGGGCCAGTAGATAGTGCCTCTTAGAATTTCCCAAAGCAAGACTGTAGGACACAATCTAGCCAAATTCTCACATATTTTGGGAGGAAGGCAGAGCCTTCCCTCTCAAAATGCGCAATGTTTTCTGGGAAAGGTAGAGTCCGGGCTAAGGTTGCCGAGACCTGCCGATGGGCAACTGAAAGCATATGAAGATGTGAATGCATGGTGATACTGAGTGTAAGAAGGAGTGACTGATCATGCATGCAAACAATGATTGCAAGATTCAGAAAACAAAACAACATCCATGTGTGTGAAACGAGTTTCCAAATTGGCAACTATTCGTGCAAAACAATGTCATGCATGCGACAACAATGAGATGCAAATGAAAACTGAAACGGTGCTTGTACAGACTAACGTTTATGCAAACGACAACAAGCATTCACTGAAATGAAGCAGAAAACACTCACACAAAACAAAACACAAAAAGCGACAGATATGCCATAAAAGACAAGTAAAGCGGACTTAGCCAAAAATAGTTGAGTTGGATGTGCCGAAGACTCCTAGATGTGTCACGGGATGTCAAAGCTCCAAGATAAATGTGAATAATGAGCTATGAAGTGTCGAATAAATAATTTTGAGGCTTGTGACATGCATGCCACAAATCTAGGAAAAAGAGACACTTGGAGGAAAGTTTCTAAAACAATCTTGCATGTAACCTCCAGCTGCTAAAAATAGATCCCTAAAATCTAGGGATGCTTTTTTCATGTAGCTTTTTTCTATTTCAAGAAAAAGAAGCCCATGCATTCAAGTCAAGTTTTTGGGTACCAGGTGGAACTAGTCAACTTGAAGGCACATGCAGCAACTTACTTGACTGAGAGGGATTTTTGCAATTTTTGGGAGGACATGGCTGGTTGTCCAGAGGGATTGCGCAATTTCTAGGAAGAGTAGCTGACTTCTTCCTAGAATTGTGCAATTTTTGGACTAAGCTACACTATTGGGCCAAATTGCATAATTTCTCTAAGGAAGGTTATTTGACTGTATTGCGCAATTTCTGGGCCCATTAGATTTGCACAATTTTTGGAGGGAAGGATGGTTCCCCTCTAGAATTATGCAATTTTCTAAGGGAGTTGCTCATCTAGTAGTTGGTGCAAGTCTAGAATGGCAGCCTATGAGGGGAGTGAAACAAAACATCATGTATAGGCTCACAAGCTGCTGAAAAACCAATGAAGCTTATGTACTTGATGGTGCAAGACGTGCTGCTAGGAAGGTTGGCAGGGAGGCTCCAAAACGAAGCTAAGGAAAAAGAAACAAACCATCATGCATAGGCTCACAAGCTGCTGAAAAACCAATGAAGCTTATGTACTTGATGGTGCAAGACGTGCTGCTAGGATGGTTGGCAGGGAGGCTCCAAAACGAAGCTAAGGAAAAATTTTGGAGGGTGGTTGTAGCCGCTACAACACTTACTTTGAGCCATAACCCAAAATTATAATTATATCATTTGAAATGAATTTCATGCTACAAATATATTATTTTAGCATGATTGAAGGTTATATATGATTATTATTACTGAAATTCTAGGTGATGGGAATCCTTCAATAGTTAGCATAACTTCCCTTGATGGTTTCTTGAAGGATCCCTTGATGTAAGGCAACAAATTAGACTTGTTCCTATGATCTAAATAAGCCTGTAGATGATAGTACTATCAAATTTGATACAATTATTTTCAACCAAGCATATTCAAGGCTATTTGGTGATCATTTCTTCTAAATAAAGTTTATAAGAGAGTTTCCATGGTAAAACCTTTGATCTCAATCTAGATCACTATAGGTAAATTGAGTGTTGATACATACCTTCTATTCCAAGCATTAAATCACAAGCCTTTTACTCGTCTAACTCATCACTGTAGGTGTATGCATGGAAACATACTCATGCTTTCTTGATGGCCATAACAGATCTTCATCACCTCAACTAAAGCATCAATCCTTCTTCAAGGATAATATCAAACTTATTTTTGACTACTTCTTGAGACTTCTATGCCTTAGTCATAGAGGCTTAGATCTCTTATTTTTGACATGGTAGTGCATGATATATCAGTCAATATTATTATTAAGAGGGGTTTCTTTTCATGACTTTAATATATAATGGCTTTTGTAATCCATGGGTTACAAACCATCAAACAAATCTTAGATGATCTTATGCACAAAAGACAATGTGCTAGATTTTATATTGACTGAGGAAATTCATATTACTTTGGATCATATTTTTGAGACTCCTTAGTATTCCTAAGGATTCTTGACCTATCGTAACAAGGCCTAGGGCCTTCTTAGCCCTTTGTAACAAAAATTGAGTCTTCTTAGGCTTATTGAAATGCACTGAGGCCTTTCGGCCTAACTTCAACATAAACTAAAACTTTAGCCCTATCCAAGTTTGCTTCACCCTTCTTTGAATATTATTACAAGCTTACGAATTGATCACAGTACTTTCTTCTAGGCATATGAATCTTGGTACATAATTAAACTTCAACCTTTTGAGATATAGCTAAGGATTTGACCCTTTACTACTTTATCTTAGAGACACACATGCTTTTTATTTTAGGAACATGAGCAACATGGAAGATCAATGTTTTTCATCCCTTATACAGTCAAAATGGAACTATATTTTCTAGGGTTGGTGACATAATAAGCCCTAGAAGATAACTTTAAGTACACAAACTTATTTTAAGGATTCTCTTTCACTTAATCAATGATACTAGGTTGATTTTTCATAGGATATTCTAAACTGATAATTACTTCTAATGATTTTTTAAGGTAATCTTTTCTTTCGTTCAAATTCATCATAGAGAAATTACACAGAATATCTGAATAGTATAAATAAAACTCCTGTAAGATCATAAAGAGATAGCCAAACAAGAGACACAATGATTTACCTCGAGAAAACCCACATGGGAAAAAACCAAACAACCCTTTTCCTAGAGAAATCATTAATTTCATGAAAAAAGATACATCAATTCAAATATAAATTCAAATTGGCTATTACCATATCCGTAGCTACACCTGGTCAAACTTCCTTCTTCAAAAATTCAATATTTTCCTCAAACAATTCTACCTAGTCTTCTTAGAATTGAACCATCTGTCTGCCTCATAGTTCATCCTATTCTCTTTGCCTCAGAATAAGGCCTTTTGCCTCGGAAATTTGGTCTTCTCATGAACTTGGTTTCCCTCATATATTAGGTCTTCCCATGAACTCAATCTGCCACAGAGAATAAGTTTGTCCAGGAGCTCGACCTTCCACAAAGAATTAACTTCACAAAAACAAAAGATGAGTGATCATAAATGTGCTTGAAATGTGCCTCAGATTATTCGAAATGAGCATTAGAATTGATCTGCATTTTTGCCCAATGGATGAGGTTGAATGACCTGTTTATAGTGAATGGATGAAGCTGAATAGATGCATCCTTTGGGGCTCACTAACATGATTTTCTTGGAGTGATGACTTGAGATTTTGAAGAATAAAATTTATTTTTAAAAAATATAATTCTTCCTCTTTTGAAATCGACATGAATAACATATATTAAGTTATATCATAACCTATATTTGAAGGGCTAAAATATTAATTTATGAAAGACTGACCATAGCTACAAAATTCAACATGGAGAAAGAGTGTTTGTGTTTTGGGGGTGAGATAGAGAAACAAAGAAGGAGAGATAGAGGAAGATAGAGATATATATGAAGGGGGGAGACAAGGAAAAGTGAGAGGTGGAGAGAGGAAGGGAGGAGATATATATATATATATTAATATATATATATATATAATATATATATATTTATATATATATATATATATATATTATATAATATATATAATATATATATTATGTCTGTGTGTGTGTGTTTTGGGGGGATGAGATAGAGAGACAAATAAGGAGAGATGGAGGGAGATTTAGATATAGATGACAGGGGAAGAGAGAGGAGAGGAGAGAGACATAGAGAGGGAGGGAGAGGCATTGAATTTGTAATTATGGTTGGTCTTCATAATGTATATTTTTTTAGTTGATGTACTTGTATGCATTATTGTAAAGCATGTTTTAAATACTAGAGTCAAAGTAAAATCAATTTCTAGTCAAAGTCCCATTGTGACTTTTAAAAGAAGAAAATTTCATTTTTTGAATCGTAATTTTTTGCTCCAAAATTTGTCAAGTCGGCTTCCCTCCAAGTCAAGTTGGCCCTAGCAAAAGACACACCCATTCAACCAATATAGATCACTATATAAAGGTAGTTTGATCTCCTCCACTTGGGAAATTTACATCTCTTTCATAAGACAATTTATAGGAAAGAAAACAAAGGATAGGAAGGATAAATAAGATGAAGAATAAGATGAATTAGCTCTCTTTATCTCTCTCATCAATTCACACATGTAGACATAGTATCTGTCTCCTGATTCATAATTCTACTGGGGAATTCTGTTGTAGGTGGTGAAATTCTAGGCAACCGCAAGGGACAAAATTCTGGGCCAACTAGCAATTGCAAAGAGGCCAAAAATTCTTGGTTAGATTAGGAAGAAAAAATTTCTAGATCATATTGGGTGGCTTGACTTGGAGGTGGAAGACTAGGTTTGATCATCATCCTAGGTGTGTCTCTTATTGAGAAAAATAATTTCTCTATTGAAAAGGTTGCTAGGTTTTTCCCCTTGGTGGGTTTCCCAGGGTAAATATTTTCTCTTCTTTGTGCATTGTGATTTCTACTATTCTACTATTCTTTATGGCTTAATTTATGAAGTATAATTATTGAATGATATATTGGAATAAAAATCAAAGAAGATCTACATGGAAAGTAATTATCAGTTTTTCATAAATAGTGTGCTAGTTTCTATTACAATTGGAAAATCAACACAGTATCAGAGATTTGGTGAAGAAAGGAAATTGGAGATCACTTTTGATGAAACCCTAATTTGAGATCATTTTTGAAGCCCTTGATTCACATCCATGTCCTCATCTATTAAATTTGAAAAAAAGTTAGAGGGAGCCTCAAACTTTAGGGTTTGGAAACTTAGAGTTGATATTATTCTTGCAAATAACAAGGTATTGAATATTGTAACGGGAAAAGTTATGGAATCAACAAATGCAGAAGGGAAGGAAAAATTTAAGGAAGATGATCTCAATTCCATGTGAATCATTGTGGACTCCATTAGAGATCATCTCATCCCCTACATTACAAATTTGGATACTTCTAAGAAGATGTATGATTCCCTAACAAATATCTATACTATCAATAATGTTGGTCAAGCCATGAGTTTAAAGAATGAACTTCATGATGTGATGATAATGAATGATTAAATAATTGCTTCATATTTTGTAATAATTTATCAAATAAAGGTTCAAATTTCAGTGATTGGAGAAACTATTCCTGAAAGTGAACTTGTGACTACAACACCTAATGGTCTCCCTAAACCATGAGATGCATTTGCAGCAAGAAGGAAACACCTACATTTGAAAATTTATGGGCCTCTTGTGCTCAAGAAGAATCAAGGATTATATCGAGAGATAGGAAGGAAGAAAATTCTCAAGCATTAGCATCCTTCTTCAAGAATATAGGAAAGAAGAACGGTGACTCTCAACACAAGAATTCAAAGAAGAAATACGTGTCAAATATTCAATGCCATGGCTATAAAAAATTTAGGCATTTCAAAAGGGATTGTCCCAAAATGGCTAATAACAAGAAGAGAAATGGAAAAAAACACGCTTTCATCATTGATGTTGAAGAAGAACACCCTAAGAAGCCCAAAGGTGATAAAGATTTCTTCTACTTTTCTGCTCTAACATGTTTTGTTGTAGATGATGATGGTATGTGGTTGGTAGATAATGGTGCATCAAGGAATATGACTAGAGAGCATGGAAATATTTATAAGATAATTGAAAATAGGTTGTCTCAAAGAGTTGAGCATGGAGACAATTACAAGAGTTGGGAAGGCATCCATAGAGCTAGAATTTGGTAATAAATGCATCTCAACAATGTTCTATATGTACAAGGTTTGAAAAATAATTTTTTCTCTATTTCTTGTTTGGAAGACAAAGAAGATAGGGTATATTTTGTGGATGGTAAAGTACTTGTTTTGTCCAAAGGCTCTACTATAGATGATGCCAGGGTTATTAGGATTTGTGAGGGATGATTATATAGAATTATGATTCAACTAGCTCAAGCCTTAGTTCATGATAACATCAATCCAAGTGAACTATGTCATAAAAGGTATGGGCATATTCATTATAGAGAATTTCCTGAATTGAATCAAATAGTTTGAGGTGTTTCTAAATTGCAGATAGATCATGAAGGTCTCTGTAAAGATTGTGTGTTTGGGAAGAATATGAAGAAACCATTTCCAAACAGTGACAATGGATCTAAATAAGTTTTGGATTTGATACACTTTGATGTGTGTGGTTTGATTCTTGTAGGATCGCTTAGAGTTTCACTATATTATGTGACATTTATTGATGAATTATCCTACAAGACATGGATTTATCTTTTGAAAAATAAAGATGAAGTTTTCACAAGGTTTCAAAAAATCAAATATGAAGTGGAGAAATTGATCAGTAAGAATATCAAGATTTCGAGATCTAATAGTGGAGGAGAATACATCGTGACAGAGTTTGTGGCTTTTTGTATGAAAGATGGAATTAAGATGGAGTTGATTGTTCCCTATAATCCACACATAATGGTGTAGTAGAATCAAATAACAGGTCCATTGAAGAATTTTTCAAGGCCATGATGCATGACCACATTTTTCTATTGTTCTAATGGGGAGAAGGCCCATTGACTGCCATATATATTCAAAATAGAAGCCCTCATCGAATCTTGGAAGGCATGACTCCTAAAGAATATTTTTCTAGATTGAAGCTAGAGTTTGGGCACATGAGAAGCATTGGTTTTCCTATCTATATCCATGTTCCTAAGTATAATAGGAACAAGCTTGAGCCTTCAAGGAAGAAAGACATATTTTTGGTTATAGTGAATCATCTAAGGCCTATAGAATCTACATTCCAGAGAAGTGACAGATTGAGGTTAGCTGGGATGTTACTTTTGATGAGAAAGTGGAATATTGGAAGTTCAAGGAAGTTTCATTGGACTCCCTTGATGAAGTAAAACATGAGGATGAGAATTCAAGTTATACAAAATGTCTCGAAGAGCCAGAAGTGCCTCATGAACTAGTGGAACCAGTTTTTTTTCCGAAGATAAGAAAAATACCAACATGGATTACATATACATTCGAAGAAGTGGAAGGACATGTAGCTCCTGATGACACATCCAGAGAAATTAAGAGACCTAAGAGGTTCTCTAGCTATGCATCTCTCATGACTAATATAATTTATGTAAAATATTCCACTTATGAAGAAGCAACTAACCAATAGGTGTGGAAGGAATCTATGGATGAGGAATATCAATCGATCATGAAGAATGATTTATGGGAGATTATGTCAATGTCGAAACAAAATTTAGTGGTAACTTCCAAGTGGATATATAATATCAAGAATGTTGCAGATGGGAGTAATGATAAATACAAGGCATGATTCATGGCTAGAGGGTTCTACCAGAAAGAGGGAGAATACTACGTTTAGACCTTTTCTCTAGTTTACAGGTATACCTCTATTAGATGCAACATCTCTCTTGTTGTTTCGATGGGATGTTACTTACATCAAATGAATGTGAAGACTGATTTCCTCAATGGTGTGATTGAGAAAGAGGTGTAAATAGAGTAGCCTCAAGGTTTTGAGGTGCATGGAAAGGAGTCTCATGTTTGTAGGTTGAAGAAGACCTTGTATGGACTCAAGCAAGCTCTAAGAGCTTGACATGCTTATATCAACAACTACCTAATGAAATTGGGATTTACCAAATGTGAAGATGATCCAAACCATTATTTTAAGGTTGTGAAGAATGCACCTGTGATCCTAATGCTATATGTTGACAATTTGTTTCTGACAGGTGTTGAGCCTCTTATTATTCAAAGTAAGAAGCAGTTGGCTTCTGAATTTGATATGAAGGATCCTAGGTTGATGCATTAATACATGGGATTAGATGTATGGTAGAAACTTAGCGAAACCTTCCTTTGTCAAGGAAAATATGTAATTCAAATCCTTCAGAAGTTTGATATGATGGATTATAAATCAATGGCTACTCACCAAGGAAAATTTTAAGGATGGAAATTTTTCTTGAAGTTTAGAAACAATGGCGAATCTCATTAATCCCTAATATGTAAACTATAAAATGTTTATTGATATATTTGTAAAATTATTCAAATTTATAATGATTTTATATAT
>APFE030631257.1:0-25739 GCA_000404065.3 Pinus taeda | reverse complement strand
TTTTAGTTGTCCTGCATCCCATGCATTCAGTCACATCTGATATTTCATCTGTATATTCATCTAAGTATATGTAAGTGATATGATCTTCTATGAGAGGGTTGCCATCAAGTACAACACATGCATCATAATGCCAACAGAATGAGTTGGAGGTTTTAAGGCATTGGAGGAAGCAAAGGGTTTGGACCCAATGGGAACAAACTCAAATGTAGGGCCTTTGGGTAATACCTCTTCTTACTACTTCAGTAGTTTAAGTATTAAGGATGATTGTTTGTTTGCTTCTTGTTGGTGTAAGCCCTCTACTCTGTTGGGGTGCTCAACCCATACCCTAGGGTGTATTATTCCCGTAAGAATTAGCTGAGTTAAGTGTGAGTCAGGTTGAGTTCAATCTATATTTGGAGATGTCCCAATTGTGTGTGTGTGTTTGTGCATGTGAAGTTATTTTGGTCGAATTACTAGTCGAAAAAGTTTAATTACCCTTCATTGGGTTCATTGTAATTAATTCAAGTCAGATCAAGTTTTGGTTAATCAATAGAAGAGTTGCAACTCGTGTTATTGTGTGAATTATTATGTGAAATATTTGTCTTTCTCCTCTCTGCCTTTTCGACAGAACACCATTGTCCTGAAGTTGAGTGGTTGTGTGTATCAATGCACCCACGAGAAGCTTTCACAGCATATGATCATAGCTTGAATTGTTGGCAAGGTTGGCCAAAATCAGCACCAACCACTATCAGTCAGAACTTCATTACACAGAAATAACGTGTGAATGGGGAAAGTGAGCGGGTCAATTGTAGCTATTGTATGCAGGGAAAAGGAATTTTACAATAATGGAGCTTATAATTGCAGATCACATGTTTTATAGCTAACAATGTGCACGGGTGGCTACCAAAATACCAAACAGACTTAACCAAGGTTCGACAGGTGTATGCTAGACAGAGCTCATAAAAGTGAGAATTGCAGGATATTGGTTGTAAATCTACTCAGTGTCTCTTATTGCTCAGAAAGTGGGAAGAATCTCTTGGAAGTGTATTACTAGTCATTTTGCTACATATATACAATTAACAAATGTCTTGTTACTTGTGTCCCAAGTTCCTCTTGTATTCTCAATGTGTATCTCTTAATTTATTCGAGAATGAATGCCATGTCATCTATGTTGTGGAGTTACCGATGACCTTGTCAAAATTTCAAAGTTTAAATGAAATATCAGTTACTAGTTAAAGGGGTTGGATTCTCGATTTATGTGCCATTGTATTGACTGAAAATAATCACCTGCAACAGTACAAAAAAATCCGATTTGAAAACCTTGAGGAGGATGTTATGTCTTGTCTAGAATATCATTGTTATGAATTTTTGTCAATGGTTGTGTTAATTTTCTGAGCTTAGAATATAGATATTAGTTGTTGGGTAGATTTGAATACTTCATGTACACGTCATTGTGTGTTGGCAATTAGGACCAATAAAATATTTCACATATGGCAGTATATTTGTGACAAACAACCACACTAAGAGAGGGTAACAAACTCAAAAATTTATTTGGCATTTTGTGGATATTTTGTAGTGGGTCCTATCAATTCCTTGAGTATGGCATTGCTTGAGTCTTGCCCAATATCTTGTGATATTGCTATTGCATATTGTCATTGGTCATATAGTCTGATTGTGTTCCTTGTTGTAAGGCTAATATAATTGTCCAACTATTGCTGAGTTGAGTGAGGAGTCTATGTATTGAGTCAACTAAAGTCTAATGTTATGTACTTTTATTGAGTTGTCAGTGAAAGCCTTGCTTGATGAACTTCCCATTAGTAAACAAACATGGATCAAACCTTTATAAATTCCGTTAATAAACCAACAACAACAAAAAACAGACCCTTCTTAAAGGGGTCTATGTCACTCTTCATAGAGAACAACCAAAACATGTGCAGAAGGGGCAGGAAATATGGCACAAAATATTTTCACTTGGGATAGATTTGAAGCACATGAGGGTCACATGGAAATTCCTTTTCAAAATAGATAAACTAGATGCACTCCTTTCCGAAGTGAACTAGTTAGAAGGGAAGAAACTAATTTGGGCTCTAAAACTAGCTATGCTTTCTCTCATACAACACAAATTCCTGGGGGAACTTTGTGAAGGGGTCAAACTTCCCATTACATCATGTCTCAGTAACATTATGAGGTTGACTTCACCTATACCTCCTTACAACAATGGTTTTATGAGGAAAGTTTCATATTGATAGTAGAGACCTTTCAGGACTTGGATAACACCGTGGGTCCTACCTTTGGGGAAAAGCTCCAAATTTTGGGAGATATGACCAAAATCTGAACTTATGACATCATGTTTGATCTAGAGTGTGATGACTTGATTCTTCAAATGTTCCAATTCTTTTTCATCATTAAGAAACATCATCCAGACATGGTCAAAGTACACATGCAGTCCATCTTGTCTTCAATTATGGGAGATCGTGAAGCCATCTGAAAGAAGTTACAGTATAATCTGTTGCCCATTTGGAGAGAGGAATACACGATCTCGGATGTTGCTTATGAGCTAGCCGAAAGGTTCATTGAGTAGAACATTGTGATGCTCAGAAGATAGTTGACCAAGGAGATGTTTCTTAGGTCTAGTGGATCATGCAAAAAGAATGATTTGAGGAGGAAGGGTTTATGTTTCATCTGCAAGGTACCTTGGGGACCTAACCACTCATGCATGGGTGACACTAAGGATGCGGCAAGGGAATATCGAGAGTAGATTACTTCTAAGTTTAAGGATGAGGATTATTCTTCTAACAGTGCTTGGACACCTCTAAGGAGCACGAGCAATCATATGGATTCGTTGACAGCATCTCAATGACGTAACCATGTTTGGTAGAGGAGATTAATGAGCAACAACTTGTACTCATTCAAAATGACCATAACATAGTGGAGCTCAATGCGCATGATGGGCCATATTTGGGGAGTCGGCTAGTCGCTCATGTTCAACCCATGATGGAGGAGGATGAACAAACATTCTTGGAGCCAGACATTGATGAGGAGTGGACAAATGTACAGACAACTAGCAGGATGGTAGTATGTGCAAACACTTGTCATCATGAGGTGTTGGAGATTGGCACAACAATTTTGTAGGGAGCTAGTAGATGGGAGGAGTGTGGAGTTTCCGTCCAGATGAGGGTCGCTCTTTTGGAGATAGTGGTACTTCCATCCTTGGGTCTACCCAGTGACGAAGTGCAAGAGATGCAGTGGCAGCTAGCAACGCTGTAGTATTTCCAAGATGAATCTCTCTCTAGAAGTAGATAGACAGGGCATGTAGTAGGGGTTGCCCACTTATAGGGAGAGAGGTGTTGTGTGTGGAGCATGATTGTTCAGAGGTCTTTGTTTTAGCCGGATGTATACCCAAGGAAGTTTGTACACCCCTCCACACGGGGGGGTGCGGGGGGACTTGTCCCCCCCCGCAGGGGTCCGGGGGGGCCGATCCCCCCTGGCTGGGGGGTCCGGGGGCCAGCGGTCCCCCGACGAGGGTTTCAGGGGCAGCGCCCCCGAAGATAAAAGCAAATGTAAATTTGCCTTGTAAAAGTATAGTAATTTCTAGTCAATTTGGGATGTTCATTAGGCGGATGATCTGACGGTAGAACTTATGTTTAGTTTAGGGTTTTTTGCCCTGGAAGGCAACCCCTCTCTTTATATGAAGGCATTATATTTGAGGCTGTAATAGATGTGTGAGTGAGAAATAGAGAGGTGAGACTGTGAGAGAAAACAAAGGATATTACAGCGGATTTGTTGTAGGTTGTGTCTCTTCATTTTGCTGGATAATAGAAAGGAAGGGCTGGCTGTTTGGAGTGGACGTAGCCCAAACTGGGTGAACCACGTATATCTGTGGCTCTCTTATTTCATGCATTTTCTGTGTTTATATTTCTACAATATTTTATGTGTTCCATTGCTCCATAATATATAATTTTCTAACAAGAGGTAGGCATTCCTAGACATATCCGGTTGATTTGTTGGGTAGAAATGCATGAGTTGAGCATGTTGTAGCTCAGTGGACTTGTACCTTGTATAGGTGCACATGCATCTGATCCTTCCCACATGATGGATTGGTAGGATATCATGAGCTAGTATCCTGTTGGTGGCAGAATATTTTCAGTTTATGGCTTAGAGCAGTGGGAGCCAAGGGGTATTGATTCCTATTCTTGCTAGCATAGGGATTCATAAGGATTTGCTAAGAACAGTTAGAGGATGGTTTAGAATCCAATCTTTGTGGGGTCCATTCATGATGGGTTGACATAGAGGCGTAGCAACACCTAGTGGTATGTATGGGATCTAGGCATTGGGTCTCAATTGCATTGGGCCACCAAATTGGTCCACATGTTTGAATTTCTTGAGGGAAATCAATGTTGTGGCTAGAGGATTTGTGATGTTCCTTTTTTTGGTGTTCATCATGCCATGGTTAGGATGGATTTTCAGGGTTGGAGGCAGATAGGGCACAAGCGCAGTTTTACTTCATCAGTGGGCTCAGGGGATTTTGGAAATATTTCATGGGGTTTTGAGGAGTTTCTTTGGGATCTGATAAATTAATCTTGGCATATTCTATCATATACACAACTTGTCTTTCATTTTGTCACATTCCCACAACTTTCGAAAAACAAGGTTATTATTGGGCCTAACTCAGTTAATTATGCTTGTTGTCACACAAAGTGTCTGGGCACCACGAAAATGCTTAGAGTAAGGGTTTTCACTCTAATCCTTACTCACTCCATTTATACTCTCTCCTAGACAAGTCAAGGGGGGTAGTCCCTAAGGTGAATGGATGAGGGTAGCTTGTGGAACACAGGCACTAGGAGATTTTAAGGGTGAACAAATTGATGAATTTAGAATAAGTCTCGGACAATCGAGATAGAGACACAATCAAAAGATAAAAATGACTACATACGAGGGCCTTTAATTTGAGTTAACCAAAGACTAAATAAATGACAAGTCACCCAAAGGAATTTATAATGTGGCAAAGCGAAGATCACGAACAATTAGATCTAAAATACTCCAAAATTTAGCATGCAAGATGATCTAGAAAAATTAACATTTCTCCAACAGTCAATATGATTTAAAACATTTATTGCACCTTGACCATAGAAGAATCATGAAAATTTAAGATTTTGCACTTAGAACCAAAAGATACCAAGGAAATTTAAATTAGCATCTTAATTATTCCTTAGGCAATCTTCTCTAATGTGAAAAATGAAGAAGTAAAATAAATCAAAGGGTTAATGAATCGAATTTTTAATGGGCCATAGGCCACATTAAAAATTCTTGATGTTAAGATGCAAATCCTTTAATTTATTTCATTTTCAATTTTTAGATTTTTTAAATCTTTAAATTTTTTAATTTTAGAATTTTTTGTGATTTTTGAAATATTTTTCAAATGAAAATGAAACAATATAAGAAAATCAAAATCATAAATTAAAATAGAAAAATGAAAAAGGTAAAACATAAATAAAAAATGTAAAACAAACTTAAAATCAAATCAAAAAATAAATAAATAAAAGTCAAAAGAGAAAATCTAAAAAAAATGTGAATCTAACTAACGCTTCAAAAGAAATAAAATCAGATTCTAAATATAAAGAACTTAACCTGAACCGTGAACATACAAATGAAACTTTACAAATAAAAATCCAAATGTTTTTTGTTGTTTTGATTGCAGGTGAGCCCGACGGCAGATGAGGGCTTTGACGTAGGTCTTGGCAGTAGCGGCGATGAAGGAAAGAAGCTGGGGCCAATGGGTAATGGACTGTGGGTTTCGATGGAGGGAGAGGAGACTGCGAGAAGGAACAAAGGATTGTTTTAGCTGCGGGTTTGAGTAGCATGGGCAGAGGAGTTTAAAGTTTGTTGCGGGTAGAATGGAGTAGCGGAAAAGGACGTGGGTAGGAATGGAGATGGAGGGTTACACAACAAGGGAAGAGTGAAGGACTGTGTCTTCTACATGGATCTGCAGGTTCTCGTGGAGGAGAGAGGAGCTAGCATGATGGAAAGGATAGGAAATAGATATGAGAGCTCAAAGGATCTTGATGTAGATGATTTGGTGAGGAAATCGCAAGGAAAAGGGAGATTAGGACATCAGCGTTGAAGCTTCGTAGGAGCTCGTGGCTGGAATGGACAGAGACACCACAATTTGGTAACAATTAAGGAGGATTCTTAGAGTTCTAGAGAAAGATAGATGGTAGCAATGAGAAAAAATGAAAAGGAAACCCAAAATTTTTCAAAAAGAAAAACCCCAAACGCAGACAATAAAAAAATTTCGAAATTTTCCTAAGAGAAAAATACAGTAGATAGTAAGGAAAATGGTACCCCAATAAAACCCTTAAGAAATTTCCCATATACCTTTAATTAATTTGATAGATTCTGCTTCAGATTTATCAATGAAACCTCTATAAAATTATTTCTAGATTTCAAAAAAAAATTAAAACCCTTGGACTGCAAAAAGTTGGATAATATCCCTGTAAAAATGATTTTGAGGTGAGATTTTACACTCTAAGACCTAGATCTAGCTTCAAATCAAACTTCACCTTAAAATATGCAACCTGTACCTTAAAACAAAAACACCCAAATCACAAATCTATAATAAATAAACAAATAAGCCAAGAAACCCAAGTCAGAAAATTGTTTTTTTACAGATCTATGCACATGAAAGGAAGATCTATCAGATCTCAGGAGTGCGAGTCCAACCCCGCTCCGAGATCTAATAATCTAAGGCTCTCAACAACCAGATTCATCAATTTTACACATAAAAAATGAAATTTTAAAATTTTAAAAGAGATGCTTAACTCAAAACCCTTCATGCATCACCAATAAAAATCTTATGATAAGCCCGGGTTTAAATTAAGTTGGGCTCTTCAGGAAACATGGATCGAGAGTTGGCTGGTCCAACTAAAAAATTCCCATAACGCCCGAGGATCTAAAAATTGACACTTTCCTACAAAACTCAATTCAACCATCAAAATAGAGCGAGAAAACCATAATAAAATTCAGATAAATAGAGATACCTTTTATTATATTCAAAACTAAAATTATCATTTAAACCCTAGTGACTGAGCAAGATACCTATACTCAAATCACTCTTCAGAAGCTATCATCAATGGCTAAAAAACTTACGCATGAAAATGACACATCTTACAGTATTTCCATGAAGAGTAATAATGACAAAAATTAACCCCAAAGTCTTCCTTTATTATTCAGAAAAAGATTACACAAGAGCTTTTCGCTTAGCACGCGACTTGAAGATCATATAGATCAACTAACAAATGACTTCCTATTTAAAAATAAATCCTCCAATGGCTAGTTCGAGTGATCCTCGTCAAACCAATCTTGACCGTTGATGAGGAATAAAATTTCTTTTAATCTCATCCGTCGAAATATTAAATTCTTGAGGAAATTCAAAATTTTCAATTAAATGCATTTTAATTAACTCAAAAATGAAAATTTTGAGTTAATTTCTTTAAAAATTTGAATTTGACTTAACCCCCAGAGACCAAAGACATAAACTTTTACAAAATAATTAATTTACCTTAGTCCCGGGACCTTTTAAAAATTTATTTTTAAGGACCCACGAATTTTTCCTTTGGAGAATTTAAATTTACCAGGAACTAGAATTAATTAAATTTATGGCTTAGGATTTTAATTAATTTTTGGCTAGAAAATTTAATCATTTAACCTATGAGGGGATAAATTATTTTTCCAACCCTCAAGACACTTTACATCATAATTTTCATATTTTTTACATCATAAGGGGGAAAACCCATCTGTAATAGTCCCTCACTGACTACTCATTTCTACGACACAAATATAATCCAGCAGACCAAGCAATTTGTAATAAAATAACCTAACCAAATAGTTAGTATTATTCCCAAATCACTTTTACATAGACTTGATCTATAACACTAGGACTCGCCTAAGATCCTAGTGACAAAATACATTCCGGCTTTGGGGTAAGACTGAAGAAAAACTTTGTCGACCATTCGAGAATGGATCAGTGAGACAAAAAACCTCTCAAAATGTAGATCATCACTAGAAAAGTAGGTTTACCAAGGCCATTACATACATGACACAGTTCTGCTGAGATTATTTACATCATATATATGCATAATGAGTTTAAATTATAACATGATGATCAGACTAACGATGACAGCTAAACAACATGGACACATCAATCAGGTGCTATCCCTTATGTAGAAAAAAGCAGTGTACTGCTATGGGTTGTTGACATATAGTGGTAAACATCTGGCTCTACTTGGGGACACGTTGCTTTGGAGGAATGTGAGAATCCAAAATCTTCATCATATAACATTAAGCACATGAAATATATAAGCTCTTCATTTATTAACTATCTAATAACATGAAAAACACAAATCTAACATAACTACAAAATGAACCACTGAAATGAAAGGGTGTAGGGTTAAGAACACAATACAATGGATGCCTAGTGGCATCAGATGTCTTCTTTGAAGTACACCTTGAGCATTTGGCCATTTGTAGATAAACCCAGTGGTTCACCTTCCAATGTGATCAAATGGAATGAATTGGATCCGGCAATGCCTTGAATGATGTATGGTCCCAGCCACAAACTGTCAAATTTTTTATGCTTTCCTGGTTTTTCATTCTTTCGATCCCACAACAAGACCGTATCTCCAATCTGCAAAGATCTAGGAGGATATTTTTTGTTAAATCTTTTCTTGATGTTAGATTGGTTCTTATACATATTATCAAAATCCTTCCTACGAGTTTCATCCAACTCCACAAGCTAATCAATTCTATTCTGGACAAAAGTTTTATCATTAGTAAAGTGCTGAAAGAGTTGGTAAGCTGGCAATTTAAGGTGTACTGGAAAATTTGCATCTAGGCCATAGACTAGTTCAAAGGGACTTTTACCAGTAGCTTTCTTTTTGGTTATCCTATCTTCCCACAAAGCATACTTGATTTTATTGTCCTGAGATTGCTTGTTATCTCCCACTATTTTCTTGATAATGGTTATAATATTTTTATTACTTGATTCAGCTAGGCCATTACCTTAAGGATAATAGTTAGATGAATGAGATAACACAATGTCATATTTAAAATAGAATGATGAAATTTCTATAGAACTGAAAGCCTTAGCATTTTCAGTAGCGATATTAGCAGGGAAACCAAATCTAGTAGTTATTTGATTTTCAAGAAAGTCCATAATAACCTTTTAAGTGGCATTCTTAGCTGGACTTCTACCCATTTTGTAAAATAATCAGTAGCGATCAAAATCCATGAGTAGCCATTGCTATAATTTCACGAAATTTCCCTATGAAATCTAGACCCCAATGCTAGAAAGAAGCCTCAACAACCACAGGTTAAAGGGGTAGAGAAGCTAGCTTTTGTTTCCCAGTGAATAGTTGAAAGGATTGGAAACATGTAACAAATTTGTGTACGTCATTAAAAATTGAAGTCCAGTAATATCCAACTCTAAGTGTTTTGTGGGTGGTAGTTATAATAGCATAATTCCCTCCACAAAATCCAAAGTGAAACTCGGAAATCAAATTCTTTGACTCAACTTCGTCTCATTCCCTTTGGATTTTGCCACCCAAGGCCATCCTTCATGAGGAAATACTTAGAAGCCTTTAATCTAAGAGCCCTTCTTTTATGAGCAACTAAATGGCTAGGACATGTAAGATTCAATATGTAATATATAATATCCTTTTACCATTCATACTCTCCTAACCTTTGCAGCTCAAGTTAGGATGAATCATTAAGACAAATCAAACCAAGAGCTTTCTCGTTATTTTCAATTAACATCTCAGCTAAACATTGACACTTGACCAACTTGGTGGGTTTAATTTCCAAATCATATTCTTGAATTTTCACCCACCTAGCACGGGTTCCTAAGAAATTAGTTTGATTTAATATATCTTTGACAGCAGAATGTGGGACATAAGCTATGAATTTGGTATATGCCACATATGTCCTAAAATGCTTAAGAGATTTAACTAAGGCATAAGCTTTATTTTCCATGGTATTGTAATTGAACTTGGAATTTTGAAGCACTCTACTCATGAAAGCAATAGGTTGTTCTTTCCCATCCTTATTTTTCTAAAGTAAGACATCAGTGATGGTATCCTCAGAAGCAAAAGAGAAAATCAGGAAATCTTTGGAATAATCGGGACCGATTAAAACAGGAGCTTTGGCTATAGCATTATTTATTTATTGAAAACCCTTTCTACTATCTTCATTCCACTGAAAATATGTGTCTTTTTTAAACGACTTTGAATAGGCTTTACTATTTCTGCATAATCCAGAATAAATATCCTAAGTACGCTTATTGTTACTAGGAAGGACTGGAGGGATTTTAGCTTATGGGGCAGTGGAATCTTTTGAATTGCCTCAACCCTTTTAGGATCAATCTTGATCCCATCCGTTGAAATTATGTGACCAAGTAACTTCCCTTCAGTTACCCCAAAGATAGATTTAGCAGGATTTAAAGAAATGCCAAATTCCTTACATTTGTTCAAAACTTACCTAAGATGACTTATATGATCAATATAATTCTTAGAAAAAATAGTAAGGTTGTCTTGATATATTTCAATGACTTTTCCAATTAAACCTTAAAAGCATAGTCGATGGCCCTTTGGAAAGTAGCCCCAACATTCGTTAAACCGAAAGGCATTCTTATGTATTCAAATGTTCCCCATGGTGTGGTAAAAGTCGTTTTATATCGATCTTCCTTTTTTACCCAAACTTTATTATATCTGGAAAAACCATCTAACAATGACATCATCCCGGATCCTGTCTATTACACAGTAATTTATCACCGCTTTCACTCCCGGTCTTCTCGCTATGTCATGTGTCCAAGTAAAACATTCTTATGAAAGACAAATTCTTTCCTGTGCTGCCAATTGACCCACTTCTGCAAAGTTATCTGCCTCATCACGGCTGCTTCCTTAATAAACGCGCTGATAGGCACTCATGAACAAACAGACCATGCTCCCAGTGTGGAAGTACACATGATTCCCGCGATCGCTTGATTTTATGCATCAGCGCAGGTCCATGTGGTCCCTTCAGCAATGATCTGACTATCAGCACTGATCACTTGCGATGTCAGCGCTGAGGATCAATTCTGTGCCCGCGATGATCCATATTGGGAAAATTTTTCCAACAGTCGGCCTTCCAGATGACTCCATACCTAGTTGTTAGCCTTGTTTATGTCGCCCTTCCTTCCCTAGTGTGGCAGTTTCCTGTCAGGAAAGTGTTCCCTCCGCGGACAGAGGCAACCCCTCTAGCCCTAGAGTGGGTCTAGTCACAAACAAAGACAGATCAACAATAGCTTTCCTTAAACAGTTCAAGTTGGAGGCCTACCTCAACCGGTGGTCGATGGAGTTCCATTGCGCTGCTCCAGCTTCCACTTCTTTCTCCTCAACGAGTGATCAACTTGAAACAAAGCAAAGGAAATACAACAAAGCACGTAACCGGATACAACAACAAACTATTTACTCACAAAGTCAAGAAGTCATGAGCTATCAAGTACATTACATACAAGACATAGGAAAACATCATTGATTACATTAATAATGAAAAAAGGGTCAGCTTACAACCAAAGTCTTGACATCACAAGCCTTCTTAGAGAAGAGTCCGGCTAGCATGTTCTTCAAGCATTCACTCTTTGAAGATGGATCTCCCAACACACAAAAGCTCTCTCACTCATAAGCTTCACACAAGATCAAGGGTACCTTACAACCTTCCACAAACTATCAACAATCCCACACTTATCACTCTCACACCAGCTATCTAGCAAACTCACAAAGCACTCACAGCACTGCTCAACTAGCCAACTATCAGAATTGTCCAACCAGCAATGCATAGCAATGGTGAGAGTTTAAATAGGAGAAGGAGCCTCCATGAAAGGTGGAAAGGAGAGCTTATCACCAAGGAAGGTAGCATAATTGACAGAACTACCACACCAGGGAAGGAAGGGCGACATAAACAAGGCCAACAACCAGGTCTGGAGTCATCTGGAAGGCCGACTGTTGGAACAATTCACTGAATCTGGATCATCGCGGGCACATAATTGATCCTCAGCACTGACATCGCAAGTGATCAGTGCTGATAGTTAGATCATCGCTGAAGGGACCACATGGACCTACGTTGATGCATAAAATCGAGCCATCGCGGGAATCACGTGTACTTCCGCGCTGACAGCGCGGTCTGTCTGTTCATGAGCGCTTATCAATGTGTTTATTAAGGAAACAACCACGATGAGGTAGATAACTTTGCAAAAGTGGGTCAATTGGCAGCACAAGGAAGCATTTGTCTGTCATAAGCATGTTTGACTTGGACACATGACACAAGGAGAAGACTGGGAGTGAAAGTGGTGATAAATTACTATGTAACAGATGCCCCCTAAAGCATGAAGCCTGAGAGAGTAGGAGGGGTGAAATGCTTTACAAAATAACTGAGCTGGAACACCGTCTGGAAGAACCTGCATGCAAGTACAATATCTCTAATAGTGAAGTACATGTCATCTAGGTATGGATGCAGCCATCGAAAAGATGTATAACTCAGGTCTGGGGTATGGACGCAGCCACCCAGCTAATGAGACCATGATAATGATAAAGGTATGATCGCCACCATCCATGAAGACTCATGTATGGGCGCAACCATCCATCAATGAGTCACGTAATCATAAACCAATCCACGCAACCCGAGCATATGTAATCTAAGCCCGGGGCCTTGAACCCAACTGACTAATAGTACAAAGTATATCATGCGAATGGAGGTGTCGAAGTCGAGCATGAGAGAAAGTCGCTTGATTACCGGTCAATGATGGAAACAGTTAACAAGCGCGAGAGAAAACACAAATGATGAAAATGGCTCTCAAGGTATTGTCCAGTACAATCCACGAAGTGCGAAGTATGAGCTGAAGTTGAACACTCATGGAATCACCCGATCGACGACCAATGATGTGAATCGACCATCAGGTGCAAAGAAGTTGCCATTGAGGCATGCAAGCTCCAAGGTACCAAAGGGGATCTCTAGGTCAATCTCCTGGATAATGAGCTGATGTCGACAGGAGACGGCCTGTCGCAGGAGGGCCATAATGTTTCCCCCATCAACGACACGAGATAAGGAACAAGTAGTAGATGGTAAAACAGAGTATCAAAGAAGGAGACAGAGGTGTAAACTACAGAAGGATTATACTCTTGAACATGTCGGCGACACGACTCCGGAGGGTGGCAACGTTCAGGTACCAAAGGATCGGATGAAAACAGCATGGATCAGATGGAGTGAGGCTAAATGACAACCCAAACCCGTGGAAGGCCAAATGACGATGGATGGATGTCCCAACCCGACAAGAAGCAAAAGTGTCGATGTTCAAGAGTGACTCGCTGCCATAGACAATCAATGATAAACCTGTTATTGAATCCAACCTAGTGATAGTTTAATGAGCCCTAGGGAGGAGAAGCTTGATTCTTGTCATGGTGACGAGTCCAATGTCGTCAGGGTTTAACGAGCCCAACATAGGTAAAACTCGGAGTCTTTTTCGTATTTAGGGAGTTTGAAAAAGACACTGAAAAGAAAACTCCA
Source organism: Pinus taeda (assembly GCA_000404065.3). Taxonomy (NCBI): domain Eukaryota; kingdom Viridiplantae; phylum Streptophyta; class Pinopsida; order Pinales; family Pinaceae; genus Pinus; species Pinus taeda. The sequence continues at coordinate 12,167 of APFE030631257.1, read as the reverse complement.
GGGGGGTCCTTTTTCGTAGATTTGTGTCTCTCGAGCCCGAAAAAGTATAAAACGATAATCGAAAGAACCACCCAACCATTACGATCGAGGAGTACTTTTCGTGATTAGTGACTTTGACCGGAAAAAGTAGAAAAGCGACCAAATTCGCGTCGTTTCATAACCAATAACGAGCCTGAAACGACAAAAGCACAACAATCTTTTCTCGTTTACACGGTCGAAAAAGATCTTAAAGCTGACCGCCACTCCTTTCATTTAACGAGTCAAAAGGGAAAACTCGGCAATGTTTTCTTCTTTAAACGGTCGGAAAAGAGCTGAAAGAAGACCTCCATTTTTATTCTCTTTAACGAGTCAAAAAGGGAAAAATACTCGGCAATCTTTTCATATTTTACGAGCCAGAAAAGAGCTTAAAGGTGACTCGTCCTAGAGGAACGAGTGGTATAAAGGGTAGCAACTAGTTCTGGAAAAGGAGGAACTACTCAAAACATGTAATGGTCAAGAGGCTGGCTAATAAAACCACTCATCGCTGCGGTTCCTTAGGAAAGGAAAAACAACCAAGTGAAAGCATATGATCAGCCAAAGAGATGGTGGCAATGGAATGAAACAACCAAGGCTCATCTAGCATAATTTAGCGAATAAAAATGGCAATCACGAGATGTAAATCAGGTATGGGTTCATTTTTATGCAAGCTTGAACCATGGAGAACTCTTCTTGGATTCGGTTTCATGTTTACACAAGCTTGAAATGAAAAACTATGCTTGTTATAAGTTCGCATGCCCCCAGCATAGTGACGCAAATGAGGCACATGCCCCCCAAGCTTCATTGCATTCAACAAGGTGGATGGAATGAAGGTTCACTTTCGAGATCTTGGAAAGACTCGACTTGGATTTTACGAGATCTTAAACAAAGACTCGATTTGGAAAGGGAGGTGTTGCATTTTTTAATGAGGTTGACACAGTAAAAGAATTATCCTCATAACCCTTGTTTCATTTTTTTAACAAGGTTGAGATAGGCACAAACTATCCTCGTACACCTTGTTTCGGTTTTTAACGAGGTCGACACAAGATCAGAACTATCCTCGGGAGTCCTTGTTTCATTTTTTAACGAGGTCAACACAAGATCAGAACTATCCTCGGGACTCCTTGTTTCATTTTTTAACGAGGTTGACATAAGATTAGAACTATCCTCGGGACTCCTAGTTTCATTTTTTAACGAGGTTGACACAGGAGACAAGAACTCTCCTTGGAACTCATGTCATGGGCTAGATGAGAACATGGCTCCCAAGAGGTCTTCACTAGATGGAAGAGACGCACTCAGGGAGGAATACATGTCATGAGGCACTAATGACAGATTGGGTTCCAATGCCCCTAGTACATGATGTACGACACCATCTGCATGATCATCAGCAGAGGTGGAGATGGAACGAGCAGCCACATAATTGACATGTGGCAAGGAAGGTATTACTTGCGAGTAAGAACCAAGAGAGGATGATAGCTGCGCAGGAGGCACTAGGAGACTAAAGAATGATAATTGATCGATAGTCACGATTATTCCATCGTGCGGAAAGCAGACCACACGGAAAAGCGAAGAGACAAGGGCCCCCATGGCATAAATATAGTCATAGCCAAGGAGAAGACTGAAATCTAAAGCACCTTGGACAATCAGTATGTCTATGTATATGGTTTTGCCTTCCAAAGTAATAGGGAACTTTGGAAGGATCCCTAAAGGTTGACTAGTTCCTCCGTCAAACGTTAACGGATTCTGTGCAACCGACACAAGCTGTGGGGAGCCCAAAGCTTGCCAAGTAGTGGAAGGCATAAGACTGATAGATGCACCCTCATCCAAGACTGTGCCAGGTACTGCCTTATCATAGGCATGTACCGTAATCTGGAAAGGCACATGGGATGGAAGGCAGAATGTAGTCAAATGACTCCAGCCGAAGGAAACGACTGAACTACTTGGTGGGGGAATCGTATGATTGCCCCCTGCTCTACAGGAACCGAAGAAGGACTCTCTTGATCAGCGAGGATAGGAGGGTCATTCTCGGACTCAGGAGAATCTAACAAGACGAGAAGAACATGAGCAGTAGAATCATGATGCCCTTCCGAAACAGAGTGATCAACAGGTAATGAACCCAAGTCAACACTCTCTCCGACCAATGGTTGGTCTGGAAAAGGCTTAGCACAGCCAGGTTCAGAAAGAGGAGGACGAACAAGAGAAGAATCTAAGTCAATCTCTTGGTTGACGGGGAGAGGGTCTGAAGAGAGCCTCTAGTAGCCAATGGGGAGTTGGGGTGAAGAAGCTGTAAGACTTTGCAAAATCACGGAAGATTTAACCATGAGCAGACAAAGGTGAAGGGGATGGTTGCCTTCACATAGTCTACAAGGGATTCGAATCTTCCCTTTCTTCTTACTGTGGCCAGTTAATAGGGTAGCATCACCATGAGCTTCAGAGGATGATGAGGGACAAGCTGGATCGTGAGACCATGCTTCTAGGATCCTAGGAATACCAGGACATTCACAAAGGAGATGGTCACCCTTGCACAATTTACAAGGAAATTTAACCTTCCGCGGAGGAGCAGAAGGTGTTCCGACCTGAGACATACTTGGGGTAGTAGATGGGCAGGTGGCCTTGCGCTTATCGAACTTCTTTGGCTTCTTTGTCTTCTTCTTCTTCTTCTTAGTTTCCTGGTTACTAGGTGTGAAACTTTCACCAGGCGAAGGAGGAGAGGAGGAGGAAGAAATAGGGGAAGAAGGTGTAGACTCAACCTTGGAATAAACATGTCGTGGTTCGGATGAAGGAGACGATGGAACAGAAGTCATGACGCTCGGGACCACCGAGGTCGAAAACAACCATACAGGAAAACCAATGGTTAACCCAGGCAAAGACAATGTTGCCATATACGGAGCACCAGCATTTCCAAATGAAGGAAACGGACCAGGATTTCCATCTGGGGGAAAATCTTGGCCAGTAGACTCGGGGAATGTTTCCATCGAGAAAAAGCCTAAAAAACACTCTTATCACAACCAAGAACTCGAACTTTTACCAGGAATATTTCGTGGGCAGTAAATTTTGCGACACAGGAACAAAACTTGACCTTTTCATGTTTCAAGAGTCAAGAAAAGGACGAAAAGGTGACTCTATCTCTTTCGAGGTTTATTGAGCCTGAAAGGACAAGTGCTCAGATGAACCTTTTCTTTTAGGGAGTCCGAAAAGGAGCGAAAGTGACTACTCTAGAGAACTAGGCAAAAGGTTTACCAGACAATTCGTAAAACTGCATATACACCTTAGCAGTTGTATGAAAACCAAGGACTTTCTGTACGGCAGTCAATCTTCCCGAATGTTGTGTTCGGTGCATTCTGGCTTGTAAGGTGGCAGACATGGCTTCCTATGGATAAAGGACGATAACCTAGTGGGGTCTCCCCATATACTCGACGGTACCTGGGAGCACAAGTCCGTACTATACCACTATTGAGTCACAGAAGGAGGAATCACCCAACCTTGAGTGGAAACAAAAGTGACTAGGTTTAATGACGTCGGAGCACGTCTCTAGCCTAGACCTCTAAAAAATGAGCGTTATGTTCCAATGCGTTTTTAGATTCATTCAGTTCGTTTTAGAGTTGATCTTGGATTATGTTTCAGTTTTCAGGCCCTACCATATGTATATCAAAGGACCTAAAATGCAGCTAGAATGAGTGAAATATCTTTTTACTTCAATGAGCACCTACCTACAGGAGGGTAGAGAGATCATTCCCAAACCAAGAAAACCAAGACAAGCGAGTGCAGACACTAAGAAACACAATGCATCAATACACTAATCTCACGATGCATCGATACTACTAATGAAAGATTTAAAATTCGCTTTCCAATTTTTCAAACATGAAAATTCGTAATGCAAATGTACTTTCACTTTCATATGCTAAATGAATGCAAACTTTTGATTTTCTTTTCATTTTAAATTCAAAGAAGCAAACAAGCAAGTGTGAACTGATTGATCCAAGCAATTGTGATCTATGCTTGGTAGTGAAAAAATAAAATCAACATAAAAATTTGGTTCAATAATCGACCCTAAAAATCAATCAGCAAGAAAACAAGCAGCGAAAGAGTCTCAAGCAAATCACAAGAAGGTTGTGGATGAACCTTGAACAGACAAGGAACCCAAGCAAACGGTTTCTCGACGAAACTTCTAAAGGGATAGGTCACATAGTCTGAAAACACAAGACTCACTCAATGTACCTCAATTAAAAGCAATTAAAACAAGCTAATGAGAGACAAGAAATAACAGGGGATAAGCAAGATTGATGAATTCAGGAGGCAAAGTTATAAAAATAACTTTACAGGAATCATCGCAAGTGTTACACAGACAACCTGAGATGATCGCAAGTTTTACATTGACAACCTGAGATTTCATCGCAAGTTTTACACAGACAACCTAAGATGACCGCAGAAAAACACCTATTTTCCGCGATGATGTGATTTAAAGAGTCGTCGCGGGAATTAAACTATAAACCCAAGATCATCACGGGTTTAAAGCTCTAAAGTGGCGATGACATCATGATTGTACACATCTTTTCCGCGATGATCCAATTTCAGGAATCGTCGCGACTGTTAAGCATAATTACGCGATGAACAGGATATTACAAAAGGTCAGGCGTGATGACAGCGCAACTGTTATAATTAAATCCGCGATGAAGCTCAAAAACAGTGACAGGCGAATCAAAACTCCCAAATCAAAGACAATCAATCTTTCAATCAAGTAGGCGTGTTCCTAGATTAACCCAGGAAGCTCAAAGGATCAATAACCAATCCCCAAAACTTCAAAAGAGACCAAAACAAAAAATAAAGGCAAGAGAAAATAAGAAAAACAAAGGCTAAAGCTCCTCCCCAACAGAGTCGCCAATTTGTGATGAAGGAAAGTGTTCCCTCTGCAGACAGAGGCAACCCCTCTAGCCCTAGAGTGGGTCTAGTCACCAACAAAGACAGATCAACAATAGCTTTCCTTAAACAGTTCAAGTTGGAGGCCTACCTCAACCGATGGTCGATGGAGTTCCATTGCACTGCTCCAGCTTCCGCTTCCTTCTCCTCAACGAGTGATCAACCTGAAACAAAGCAAAGGGAATACAACAAAGCACGTAACCGGATACAAAAACAAACTATTTACTCACAAAGTCAAGAAGTCATGAGCTATCAAGTACATTACATACAATACATAGGAAAACATCATTGATTGCATTAATAATGAAACAAGAGTCAGCTTACAACCAAAGTCTTGACATCACAAGCCTTCTCAGAGAAGAGTCCGTCCAGCATGTTCTTCAAGCATTCACTCTTTGAAGATGGATCTTCCAACACACAAAAGCTCTCTCACTCATAAGCTTCACACAAGATCAAGGGTACCGTACAACCTTCCACAAACTATCAACAATCCCACGCTTATCACTCTCACACCAGCTATCTAGCAAACCCACAAAGCACTCACAGCACTGCTCAACTAGTCAACTATCAGAGTTGTCCAACCAGAAATGCATAGCAATGGTGAGAGTTTAAATAGGAGAAGGAGCCTCCATGAAAGGTGGAAAGGGGAGCTTATCACCAAGAAAGGTAGCACAATTGACGGAACTACCACACCATGGAAGGAAGGGTGACATAAACAAGGCTAACAACCAGGTCTGGAGTCATCTAGAAGGCCGACTATTGGAACAATTCGCCCAATCTAGATCATCGTGGGCACAGAATTGATCCTCACCGCTGACATCCCAAGTGATCAGTGCTGATAGTCAGATCATCGCTGAAGGGACCACATGGACCTGCGCTGATGCATAAAATCGAGCCATCACGGGAATCACGTGTACTTCCGCGCTAGTAGCGCGGTCTGTCTGTTCATGAGCGCCTATCAGCGCGTTTATTAAGGAAACAGCCGTGATGAGGTAGATAACTTTGCAAAAGTGGGTCAATTGGCAGCACAAGAAAGCATTTGTCTGTCATAAGCATGTTTGACTTGGACACATGACACAGCGAGAAGACCAGGAGTGAAAGCGGTGATAAATTACTGTGTAACACTGTCACTCTTTGCAACATGGTCTTCATATTAGGCAAAGAGTAATTATCCTTTTTACAAGCTAAATTAAGGCTTCTGAAATCGACACACAATCTGATTGTAATGTTCTTTTTCCTAATGATCACTAAATTTGAGCACCATGTAGAATGCTTAGTTTAAGCAATAATGTCGGCAACCAACATCTTTGTGAGCTCCTTTTGGACTAAGGGGGCCAATTTAGAATTTATTTGTCTAAGTTTCTGACCAAATGGCTTAGGATTTTCATCCTTTAAGGGAATGGTGTGTTCTATAACATCTTCCCTATAGCCTTTTAATTGATCGTAAGAAAAAGCTAAAACATCCCTATACTCGTGAACTAAATTTATTAATTTCTTTCTTTCATCTTCATTGGTACCCTTACCATTTTTAATAATTCTAAGATCTTTAGATGTACCAATCTTTACTTCAACATACTCTCCAGGATCAATTTTATTTTCCTCTTTCTTTTTAACAACATCATGCCGATCAAAGTGTTGCTCAAGACCAACATCATTTTGAGGAGTAGGATTAAAATAGCTTTTTTGATATCAGGTCCATCCTCCTTATAATTTACTTGAAAACCCTGAAACTCATCCAAATTGTCTAAGAAGCGAATAATTGTCTTTCATCATCAAATACCTACCAATGCTCAGAATTATCTGGGATAGAAGGTATAAAAACAATTTCCATCTTAATTTTATCTTCAATTAAATTATCAGATAATTGCATGGTGGAATCAGCAACAGCTAACTCATCATCCAAACTATTTTTCTCCCTTGGGATATCTTCAAGGTTAATGGCATCAAAATACTCCACACAGCATTCCTATAATTTTTTAATCTCCAATTTTTACATGTGAATTTATTTTTAATTTGCATGATAACTAAATCTGAATCACCATTGATACTCATCATTTAACTTTTAAAGCTTTTGCAAATTCAATAGCCAACAACAAGGCTTCATATTCAGCCACATCGTTGGTCTCTTCAAATTCTAACTGATAAGAAAATTTGAAAATATGGCCAAGGGGAGATTTTAAGACAATCCCCGCACTTTTACCATGCTTAGATGTTGCACCATCAAAGTATAAATACCAAACCTTATCTTTTAAACTAACCACTTTTTCTTTAACCTTGGCCTCCAAGGGAATGATAGAATTAGACAGGATAACATGATTCCCTAGGCTAGGTTGTTCACTTATGATTTCATTGTGGGGACTTTTAGGATCTTCCAAATGGAATCTCCTTTCAGGCTCTCTGTTTAACTTAATATATCTTTGACCATTAGGGGAAGGAATCATAGCATATGACCAGTTCATCTATATGCTTCCTCCTAAATCAGAGGCCCATTTCCTAGAAAAAAACATACCCCAAGCATCAAGCACATCAACCACAACAATGTCCATAACAATCATGATATCACAATAGAGAGACAGATGGAATTATAGGTCCTTAATCAACCCATGAACTTCAATTTCTTTCGAATCCATCGCACATATGTTATAGTATGGCCTAGATATCCTTAAGTTAAGTTGTTCCATGACTCTCTTAGTTGTGACACAAGCGGAAGCACTAGAGTCAAGCATGCAGTTATATAAGCGATAATTGTTCACAAGCAAATTAATTAATAATGGAGAGTGTTCTTTATTATCAGAATCCATACTCTGCAAGTATATGGGAGCATCCTGATAGAAAGCCTCAGGATGTTCCTCTTGAGTAGCATTTACCTAGGTGCTACCAATAGCATTCAATAACTTAGTCCTTTGGGAGGGAATCTTTACTATTTCGATGAGAGGGACCAAACTATAGAGTTATTAAACCAACCTCCTAAATCAATATTCATTCCAGAAGATGATCCAAAATTAAGGCTTCGAGAATTAACCGGATTATCATTTTGATTTCTCCTTTGATAAGTTAACCCCTTGTCCTTAGCAATTTCAAGGACTCGCTCAGGCAAAGGTTTCTCAGCAAGTGGCTTAACTAAGACATCAGATTCCTGAGAAAAATTATTGATACTATATGAAGATGTAAAAGGTCTAACAGATTGACTATTTTCCTTGACCTCTTCCAATTTTCCTGCGATAAGTGATATTCTTTACCAACCACATTTATTTGGTTGCTTGTCCCAAGCATTTGATGATGCATGTTTATCTTGATAGTAGGACAAGTGGCTTCTTCATGAAGCTCATCATAGGCTCTACAGTAAGGCAGGGTATCCTCCACAAGATTATTCGTTTCAAGATGGTGAGGAGGCCTCTGCTCACTAAATTGACCTTTCTTCTACCAATTATTTTGATTATTATTATTATTATTATTATTATTATTATTCTGACCCCTAGGTTGATGCATTTGAGCTCGTTCCATTTGAATCAACCTAGACTGTAGTGCAATTATCTCCTTAGCATGATCAACAATCATCCTAGCTTGATTTAACTCCATATTTTCTAACTTCTTAAGCAATTTTTAAGTAGATTCTTCTTCAGATTCCTTTTCTTTTCCTTTAGGTTCTTTTAATTTAACAATAGACCTATCAAATCCAGGAACTTCAAATTTTCCAAAAGCCTTCTTATCTTTTTCCAGCTCTTCAACTATGATTTGACAAGCCTTGTAATCGCCAGGCTTGGACCTTCTCAGTTCATAAGAAATGTCAAGATTGAAAGCATCGAGATAGTGTTCAAGAAGCATTTTCTCAGCTGGTTTGTAATCAATAAATATTTCTTTAAGCATACCATTAAACCTTCTATTAAATTCTTCACACATCTCATTTTCTTTATTTTTAATGACACTAATGGCTTTTGCTAGAAATCGATCTTCTTTCTTATCACCAAATTTCTCTTTAAAAGCATTAAGGAGTGAATCATATGAATCAATTCTATGATCAGGCTTATCCCTAAACCAATCCATGGCATCCTGCTCAAGGGTCAAGATGAAGCATTTCATTTGCACATCCTCATAATTTTGGCCAGAGCGAATTTAGCCCACCAAGTCGAAAAAGCATATAAATGATTTTTAACAGTGATTGCATTATTTCCTTGGAAAGCAGGTAGCTTGTCTAGACCAGCATTAGGAAGGTTATGGGGATAACCCTGGATGTTAGCAAAGTTAAGAGGCTGATATATATCCATGATGTCTGGAATAGGAGGATTAAAGAAGAGTGAATGGATGTCACAGAGAGCTTCCTAGTCGATATTGTCAAGGAATGTAAGAGAAGAGAGCTTGTGCAATCTAGCTCTAAGAGCCCTTTTAGGATCCAGATCAGGATTAGCCAAGACACTTGGTTTCCTCCTAGCACACGCACCTGTAGAAGATGATGGAAGTGGATTCGCCACCTGATAGAAATCTAACCTAGACACAGAAGATGATATGATGAAAATGAGATGAAGATGAATGAGCGAAGATGAAAGGATCAAATGATGACATGAAATTGAGAGGACCAAGGACAAAAAACTCTATCCCCGACAACAACGCCAAAACATGTTGTCACAAAAAGAGTCTAGGCACCACGACAATGCTCAAAGTAAGGGCTGTCACTCTAATCCTTACTCACTCCATTTAGACTCTCACCTAGACAAGTCAAGGGGGGTAGTCCCTAAGGTGAATGGATGAGGGTAGCCTATGGAACACAGGCACTAGGAGATTTTAAGGGTGAACAACTTGATGAATTTAGAATAAGTCTCGATCAATTGAGATAGATAGACACAATCACAAGATAAAAATGACTACAGACCAGTGCCTTTAATTTGAGTTAACCAAAGACTAAATAAATGACAAATCATCCAAAGAAATGTATAATGTGGCAAAGCAACGATCATGAACAATTAGATGTAAAATGCTCGAAACTTTAGCATGCAAGATGATTTAGAAAATTTAATCTTTCTCGAGTCAATATGATTGAAAACATTTATCGCACGTTGACCATAGAAAAATCATGAAAATTTAAGATTTTGCACTTAAAACCAAAAAGTACGAAGGAAATTTAAATTAGCATCTTAATTATTTCTTAGACAATCTACTTTAATGTGAAAAATGAATAAGTAAAATAAAACAAAGGGTTAATGAATCAAAATTTTAATGGGCCATAGGCCACATTAAAAATTCTTGATGTTAAGATGAAAATTCTTTAATTTATTTCATTTTTAATTTTTAGATTTTTTAAATTTTTAAATTTTACAATTTTTTGTGAATTTTGAAATGGTTTTCAACTGAAAAGGAAAAATATAAGAAAATCAAAATCATAAATTAAAATAATAAAAAAAATGGAAAAGGTAAAACACAAATAAAAAATATAAAACAAACTTAAAATCAAATAAATAAATAAAAGTCAAAACATAAAATCAAAATCAAAATAAAAAATGTGAATCTAACTGACGCTTCAAAAGAAATAAAATCAGATTCTAAATATAAAGAACTTAACCCTAACCATGAACACCCAAATGAAAGTTTACAAATAAAATTTTGAATGTGTTTTGTTGTTTTGTTTGCAAGTGATCCCGACGGTAGACAAGGGCTTTGACGCAGGTCTTGTCAACAATAGCGATGAAGCAAAGAAGTTGGGGGTAGGAGGTAATGGACTGCAGGTTTCGAAGAAGGGAGAGGAGACTGCGAGAAGGAACAGAGGATTGTTTTAGTTGCAGGTTTGAGGAGCATGGGTGGAGGACTTTGAAGGTTGTTGTGGGTTTGATGAGCATGGCTAGAGGACTTTGAAGGTTGTTGCAGTGGCAAAGGACGTGGGCATGAATGGAGCAGCGACAAAGGATGTGGGCATGAATGGAGATGGAGGGTTACGCAACAAGGGAAGAGTGAATGATTGTGTCTGCTACACAGATCTACAAGTTCGCATGGAGAGAGGAGCTAGCATGATGGAAAGGATGGAACGCAGAGATTAGAGCTCGAACGAGCTTGATGCTGATGATTTGGTGAGGAAATCATTGGGAAAAGGCAGATTAGGATAACAATGTTGAAGCTTCGTAGGAGCTCGTGGCTAGAGAAGGGAAGATGGAATATGATTTGGCAGTGGTTAAGGAGGATTCTTAGAGGCCTGCGTACAAATAGATACAAGAAAAGAGAGAAAATGCACGCAGACAAGGGTAAAAGGAAACCCGAAATGTTTCAAAAAGAAAAACCCCAAATGTAGACAGTAAAAGAATTTTGAATTTTTCCAAAGAGAAAACTGTAGCAAACAGTAAGGAAAATGGTGCCCCAATAAAACCCTTAAAAAATTTCCCAAAAATTGTTAATTAATTTGATATATTTTGCTTCATATTTATCAGTGAAACCTCTATAAAATTATTTCCATATTTTAAAAAATAAAAATAAAACCCTTGGACCACAAAAAGCTGGATAATATCCCTACAAGAATGATTTTGAGGCGATATCTTACCCTCCAAGGCCTAGATCTAGCTTCAAATCAAACTTCACCTTCAAATTTGCAACTTGTACCTGAAAACAAAAACACCCAAAATGTAGAAATTTCACCTGTAGAACAAACCAATATATGCAATGTCCTAAAGCATAATACTTGTTCTACTTCTACAAAACATTAAGCGGAAGCATAATCGAAATCATGAACAACATCAAGTAGAAACATGCATAATTGATCAAGAGAATTAATCACACATAACACAAGATATATCCAGGGGAAAGCACTAGCATAAAACCCCAACCATGTATTATCAATCAAGTGGAAATCCTCTTCATAATACAAGAAGAATTAGCTCTCAAGCTATTTAGTTCTCAATGAACTATGAAGATATGAAGATATGTCTCATGAATCAACCAAGCACTATTTATATAGGCTTTCCCGATGGTCCTTATGTAGTTTTCTTAGGAAATAATAGCAAAATCATATGCTATTAATTCCAACATACCAAAAACAACCAATGGTCCAACTATGTATTCCTTGAGAACACTAGTTCCTCAACCATGCAAAAAATACTTACTAGAAATAGTTAAGCATTTGATAGTACACTGTGCCACATCTGATCTCAACTAGGTCTCTGACAGAACTGACATGCAATAGTTATCCATGAGTGAATTCTCAGTTATCTAAAATAATAGTTGTCACATGCATGCAACCATTAACAAACTATATTTTA
>APFE030631256.1:742-18288 GCA_000404065.3 Pinus taeda | reverse complement strand
TGTTTGTTCCGGATGTGTACTCGGAAAACATCATCGGGACAGTTTTGAAAAACGTGCCTCTTGGCACGCCTCGGCCCCTCTACAGCTTGTGCATAGTGATTTATGTGGTCCACTTTGAGTTGTTTCCTTCTCTGGCTACAAATATTTCTTAACTTTCATTGATGATTTCTCCAGACGCACTTGGGTATATTTCTTAAAACTCAAGAGTGAATTATTTAACAAATTCTTGGCCTTTAAGGCCTTTGTTGAAAAACAATCTGGACATCAAATTCTTAAGCTAAGATCAGATAATGGTGGAGAATATGTTAAAAACGACTTCATCAACTTTTGCACTAAGCATGGAATCCAAATGCAACATACTGTTCCATATACTCCACAACAAAATGGTGTAGCTGAAAGGAAGAATCACACCTTAAAGGAAATGGCTAATTGTATGCTTTAATCTAAAGAACTTAGTCTTAACTATTGGGCAGAAGTAATTAACCATGCATGAGAGAAGCTTATGTAAATTTTCATTCTTTTATCAATAAATTGCCTGTAGTAGCCACGTTGGCGCAGGCCGTGGACTGTTTCCCTCTCTGAGGGTTTTAACCACGTCAAAATACTGGTGTATTGATCTGTGATCTGTTTGTGAGCGGTGTCCTTTTGGTGTTCTGTCTGAGGAACTTACCCTGTAAATAAATATACTCTAGATATCATTTTCAAGATTAACCAACTGCATATAATAAGTCATTAAATCATCACAATACCCATGTGTTTTAGTCTCAACTGACAAAAATTCTCATGATTTTGAATAGTCCACATACAACTCATTGCATCTTGTGATGGTTACAAGGGTGAAGAAGTGGGATTGATAGTAGAAAAATAAATTACATAAATAATTGGTATCCTGGTGATGAACCACGATAGTAGGTTCGAAACGTTGATCAAACCTTTATGAATGCGATGGATCCAGAAATCAAGTTACAATAAAAATTGCATAAAATCAATCACTGCCTTTGGAGTTTGCACTCGGTAACTAGGACTTCTTACGAGGTCACCCATCCCAAGAATCAACTGGCTCAAGGATGCTTAATTGTGTAATTCTCCTCAAAATAAAGCCCACATAGCTTGCTACCCCGTTTGCAAAAAAATAGCAAGTATTGTTGAAAAAATGTAGCAAGAAAGGCGCAATTTGACTTTAGCCTTGGTAAAATTGAGTAAATTGAATTTCCACATCAACATGACAACTTGGAGGCAATTAATTAGTGTTACATGGATATTTTCACTCAGTCAACTCAGTAAATTTTAGTTAAATGGCTTGTAGTTCAATTATGCACGTGTGATTGCTAAATTTTAGTAATCCAATTCACTTACTTTCAGTTGTATTCAGTTAACTGGCCTCTAACTATTGATAGAGTCAGTTGAGGGTTAGTTGTGCTGTGGGACAACTATCTAAATCAGAGATATGTTAGTTAACTGATCAATCAACCCAAAATAGCTAGTGCATGCAAGGAATTTGAGTTCCTCAACTAAAGTGGAGATGACAACGCAGTGTAGCATGATTTGTTTACTAGTTTGAGTGTACATGTGTTGCATGAAGTCATGAGATCAATCCTGGGAAATTAAGCAATCAATTAGGAGGAAATTCCTAAATAATAGGGGCTAATTTCCTCATGATTTGCACGAGGAAATAGAAGGCTAGGTGAGAAAATATTTGGCTAAGTGTTTGCAAGAGATTCTCATTGAGTAGAAAGAACAATTATTCTTTTGCAAGATGAACTCAAATATGGAGCTATCAATTGTAATAGATTCTCTATTCATCTTATTAATGCAAAGAGCCTTGAAAGGTTTTTTTTTTGGTTATTTTGGTTTTTTTTTTTTTTGTCTTTTTTGTTTTGTTTTTGTTTTTGTTGTTGTTGTTGTTGTTTTTTTTTTTTTTTTTTTTTTTTTTTTTTTTTTTTGTTTTTGTTTTTTGTTTTGTTTTGTTTTGTTTGTTTGTTTGTTGTTTTTTTTGTTTTTTTTTTTCTCGCCTGGGTTCCCCTAGAAATTATTGTGTATTTGTGGTTTTTCTTATTGCATGTTTTTTCTAAATTGTGAATTTCATTCTGCAGATCAGGAGAGTAGAATTGCGTCTCTTGATTTTAGATTATATTTATGGAGAAGTAGCAATTCTATCAAACTTATACATTGTATCAGAGCCTCAAAATTCACATTAGAACCAATATTTTGAACTTGTCTCTCAAGAATTTTGAATTTGCATCTTTTGTGCAACAATTTTTTCTTAGGATTGGGAGGATTTCTTTCAATGAATTGATATTGGACTATGTCATGGAGGATAGCTCGAATTTCATAGCCTGGGTGGATCGAATGGAAGCAATGCTAGATGATAATGGTGTGTTAGAGTATGTTAAAAATAACATTGCAAAACCTCCATAGTTGGATGCACAACAATTAGCCCAACAGAAGAAGGATGAAGTTTTCTCAATATTTGTTGAGTTCAAGGCATTAGTTGAGAAGGAGACTAGGAAGAAGGTGAAGGCTCTCAGGAAAAAAAATGGAGGTGGATTTGTTTTGCATGTGATGGGCCTTGGTATTGCATCAAGGATGTTGCAACTCCCAAGGCTCTCAACTTAAATTTCAACCAGGATTTCATACAAACTTAGAGGTGACAATGCTATATGCATAGTAGGTCAAGTATACTTATGTCACCCTCAGTCATTGGATCAAATCAAGGCAAGCAGAGACCACTCCTTCAACTAATCTATAGAGAGAATTTATGTAGAAATAAAAGAAAAACATGCCCTAATTTGCAACGAAAATATTATTATCCTAATTACAGAAATAAAAACACCATTCCTTAAATGTACAGACTACTTATAACTGTAGGAAGGAAAAGGCTACACTAGTTGCAGAAATAAAACATGCTACCCTATGTGAAAACTAATCAAATCAATGTTCTACTTGAATGAATCATTAACCAAATGGAAATTTCTCGAGAAGAAGAAACTCAGTCTACAAAACATAACTAGGGAATTAAAAAAAAAACTAAATCTAATCTACTTGTTATTTTGTGTTTGTAGGGAGGAAGGATAGGTTGGGAGTGGTTATGGAGTCTCCCTAATCATGGAACCAAAGCTCGGGGATCATTGTTCAACTTCAAAATGCAAAATCCAAGGTCCTAGGGAAAATCTATCTAAATTTGGATAATGTTACAAAACTGTTACAGGGTTCTACATGAAATTCTATTTTACTATAGGAGTACCCTATTTTGCTACAGGAGTGGGTCCAAGAGATTTCTGAGGGCAAGGATGGTGGTTTGAAGGTGGAAGGAGGTGGATGAAGGTGGATGAAGGATGTTTGAGGCCTTTTTCCAAGATTAACACCCTTCAAAGGCCTATCTTGCACAAAAGTGCATGCCCACAATGTTATTATTTTTTTTTGATCAAGTAAGAGTAGGACCTTCTATTAAACTCAGCCAAAAATACATAGTTTACAAGAAGCTGCACCCGCTCTGTGAGAGTTCAATAGAAAACCGGGTAGGTTGAACCAAACCAATCATCCAAAACCAAGAGAAACCTAAATAGGAAAGCAGGGGAGAATCGCAGAACAATTAAGACACAAGGTCATCTGGAAGTTCTGTCCTGCTTCAAACGAGCCTAGAATTCCTTGGAGGGCTAGTCCATGGAACTAGAGGTCCCACGAATGAATCGTAATGGGTCCACCAGAGGTCCCACCACAAGCCAAGCTAAAAACTATTAAACGGACTCGACGGAAATTAAAATCATAACACTCTAATCTTTTTTTACGGGTCCAACCAACTAGCATGAACACATCACCATTGTTGATCAACTGACTAAGATCCAACAGTCTTCATGAATATCGAAAGGACGAGAAGCATGAGAGATAACTACTCGATGAGTGAAGTTTTCTATCTCCTTGCTCTTCTACGTGTTGCTCGAAGAGTGGAATTGGAGCCAAACTCAGAAAAACAAGAAACCATTCGGACCCCACCCAATAGACCACTTGTGGTGTTGGAAAGGTTGACTCGTGGGAAAAAACAAACACATCTTTTCGCCACATGTTGTCCTTCAATTCCATCCAGTGGGTAGTTCTTGAGCCAAACCCATCCACTTGCATTTTCTGTCGTCCACCTGTATTCTCTGTCATACACCACCTAAGACATACGAAGAGTGACACCTCGTCCTGTGGAGCCATCCGAGTCAAACCTTTCATCACTCAATCAAAAGGATTCTAGACTTTGGAAAGTAACCGAACCAAGGCGGGTTAGACTGTGTGAGGTTCTTCAACCCCCCACTAGTCTTCTAGGTCCCTTTGATCCATCCTGTTAGTCCATGGTTCCATATCCTATGTTTCCTGACAGAGATAGTCCTCTCACAATTTCCTTGGGGGTAGCGAATCCCAAGCATACCTAGAATCCCTGTCCCTAATTGTGACTCCTTCATTCGCCAATTGATCCGCTAACATATTAGATTTCCTTTTCACATGAGGAAATATGACAGTAGGTGATCATAGATGTGGTAAAAAACCTGCAAAAGCTTCCAGTGCTTCGACATTTATCTGGAGAGGTTTCGTTGCTAATTTTCTTAGCTGCTCTAATAATTAATTCCGAATTCGCTTCAATTATAACATTGTGTGAACTAGAATTCACTAGGATTTCCAAGCATTGCGCTAATTCCATGAGCTCAGCCATGTTATTAATGGCCTTCCCCAAGTGGCCATAGAATATTTGCTGTATTTGTCCCTGATCATCTCTTATGGAACCCCCAAAGCCCACTATTCCTGGGTTTCCCTTAGCTGCTCCATCAATATTAACCTTTAAGAAACCATAAGGAGGGGGCTTCCAAATGTTAACACTCTTGTTTTTAAATCTCAATGCCTTTGTTGTTCCTAGAGGACTTATACACTAGAGACCCAGGTGAAGTATAATTCTCTCCTATTGGGGCAAAGGAGGATCTTTAAGAAGGGTCCTTAACAAGCTTCTTACTGTGTCTTTGAGCTGCCTTAGAACTTGCTCAATTATGCGTTGTGGCTTGTTTTTTTGTTTTTGAAGATATGTCTGTTGTGTTCTTTCCACACATTCCAGATGACAAAACTTGGAATCAAAATCCAAGCTTTATTAACTATCTCATTCCCTGAGAAGTTTTTCCTTCGGTTCTTTAGAGTGTTGGATATGCTGAGACTATCCCTATCAGTTTGTCTAAAAATAGAGGCCACCTAGTCCCACACCTTTGAAGTGAAAGGACAGAGGTTGAGAAGGTGTTCAATCGTCTCCTCATGAGTGCCACATAGGTAACACTTGGAAGGACCAATGAAGCTTTTCTTAAGGATATTCTCCCAAGTTAAGACCTTCCTTTGATGTACCAGCTAGATGAATAACCTTATTTTCATCCAATGTGGAATTTGCCAAAGTTTCTTCCAGTTTTGATTAGGATTGATAAAGTTAAATCCTATGACTTCCTTTTTAGCCTCTTCGAGGTTAAAGTTACCTTCAATATTCTTTCCCCATCTTAATTGGTCTGTTGAGGAAGAAACTAGAATCCTTCTATGCTCTAGCTCCTGGGTGAGAGCTTCTGCCTTGGTCTTCAATGGGTTTTCAACGATGTATCCTAGATCCTTCCACTTCTTCCATTTTCCATTATTCCTTCCCTGATCCCAGAAGTCTTTTACTAAAACCATACGTTTGTTATCTGTGTCACTTTTGAGAGCTGCAAATTCATCTCTATAAAGGTTGGGTTCCGGTTTCCAGTTATCCTCTCAAAATCGAGCAAGGTCCCCTGCTCAAATTTCCCAAAAACAATGTTGTTGAACAATATTTTTATTATCCTAGGCAAGGTTCCAAATATGGGAGCCCCTGAGCTACCCTGACATTCTAATATGATCGTTATCCTGCTAGTACTTGGCATACTTTTGTTTCCGAAGCTTAGCCCAGGGGGCATTCGGTTCCTTAAGCCATCTCCATCAAAGCTTACCTCTCGAAACTCTGCTGAGGGTCTCAGGATCGTGAAGCCCCAATCCACCATGGCTCTTGGGTTTGCAAAGCTTGTCCCAGGCTACTAAAGCCCACTTCTTTTTCTCTTCCCCTTTGCCCCACATAAAGTCCCTTTGTATACTTCTTATCTGTTGCTTAATACGTTGAGGAGCAGGAAGAGTTGAAAACATAAAAATGGGAATGGCCTGCAAGACCACTTGTGTGAGTACAAGGCGTCCTGCCAAATTTAATTCCCTGCATGTTCATTTTCTGACCTTGTCCTGAAGTTTATTTAATATTGGCTCCCACAGTTTCTTGCTTAGAGGTTTGTTAGTAAGAGGAATGCCAAGATATTTGGAAGGTAGCTGTTCCCTTTGAAATCCAAGAATTCTGGTAATGTTTCTCTGAATAGCAATATTAGTGTTAAAGAAAAAAACTTTGGATTTGTTAAGGCTTACCTCTATGTCTGCTACCATATCAAAGTCATTTAAGATGGTTTTGATTTCTCTGGCTTCCATGATTCTAGGTATGCCCTGCAACATTGTATCATCCACAAATTGTTGATGGGTGTTTGCATCTCCATCCACGGTAAGTTTTATACCCTGAATTCATCCTTCAGCATTTTCCCTTTTAATCGCTCTACCTAGCCCTTCCATCATGAGGATGAAGAGGAACAGTGAGAGCAGATCTCCTTGTCTAAGCCCTCTGGAGGGTGTGAAGATCCTTGATGGAGCTCCATTAAGCAGTATGGAAAAAATGGTTGAGGTAATTAATGCCATGACCCACCTTTCTCAATTATGGTCAAAACCATAGGCTTTTAGAATTGTTCTTATGTAAGACTAGCTCAAATTTTCATAGGCTTTCACTAGGTCCAACTGAATGAACATACCAGCTCATTTATTTCTTTTGAGAGAGTGTACCACCTCATGATCTTGGATGATGTTGTTGAGGATTTGTCTTCCCTCCACATAGCTTGTTTGCTCCTCCGAGATGAGAGCGGGTAAAAGTGGTTTGAGTTGATTAGCTATTACTTTGGAGATAATTTTATACACCACATTAAGCCATCCGGAGTCATGGAATTTTCTTGCTTTGGAATCAGAGCTATGAATGATGCATTTAGAGCCTTTAGTATCTTTTTGGATCTTCTTGAATCCTCCACAACCTCAAGGATATCATGTTTGATAGTTTCCCAGCAGGCTTTGAAGAAGTCTGCATTGAATCCATCTGAGCCTGGTGCTTTACCATTCTGCATTTCATTAATCAGTTCACTAATCTCCTCTTCTGATACTGGCCTATTTATATTGTGGTTTTCCTCTCTGGTAAACAGCCAAGGGATATACTGAGTGAAATGGTCAATGAACCTAGATATGTCCTCCAATGGTTTGTTTGCAATATTGCAGAAGTGTTGTACCAAGACCGATTCCATATCATTGCGAGAAACAAGTTCAATACCTTCAGAATCTTTGATCTTTATGATTCTGTTGTGTGCCCTATGAGCCATAGTGGATTTATGGAAGAATTTTGTGTTTCTTTCTCCCTCTCTAATCCATTGTATTCTTGATTTCTACCTCCAAAAAATTTCTTCTTGTGAGCATCGATCCTCCCATTTTTCCTGCAGAGAGTCAATTAGTTTTTGCCGTTCTTCACTGAAGCCCTCTGTGATGTTGATCTGTTTGATCTCCTGGAGCTTCTGCTTGGCTTCTCTTTTGGCTTTGAAGATATCTCCAAATTTTCTTTTATTCCAAGCTTTAAGATGGGATTTGATATGTTTAAGTTTTTGCTGGAGCATGTACATTTTTGTGCCTTGAATATTCAAATCCTTTGCCCACCATTTATCAATGTTATTAGTAAAGTTAGGGTGTGAGAGCCAGGCATTTTCAAACCTGAAAGTTCTGTTTCTCAGTATGCCCATAAAGGTGGCTACCAGCGGTACAGGCCAGTGATCTGATCATCCAAAGGGTAGAATGGAGGTTTTCATGGTGGGTCCTGTGAGAAGGAGGTCCTCTAAAATAATGAATCTACAAGTTTGGAAGCAACTTGATTAGCCCCTCCCATTTTGTTGTTCCAAGTGAAGGTTCCATTAATTATTTCACTATCCACTAGACCCATGTTCATAATGAAGTTCTGGAAGGCCATGGAGTCTCTGCCTAGTTGTCTAGTGCCTCCTTTTTTTTTGAAAGAGATCTTATCATATTGAAATCTCCTATAATGATCCAGGGAAAAATGGGATGTATTGCTCTTAGATCCTCTAGGGAGGTGAGCAACTTGAGTTTGTCTGCTTGCATTTGAGGTCCATAAACATTTGTAATCATGTATATCTCACTGTCCCCTACAAGTTGACATATTAGGGAGAGATAGTTCCTGGATGCTTCAGCATCCAGAATTTCCAATTTTTGTGGGTCCCACAAGGTGATAATCCCCCCTACCGAGTTGTTTTCCTTAACCTCTAAATACTCATATTTGCATAACCACTTATTATGAATATTTCTTATCTTTTCCATCGAAAATTTTGTCTCCTGAATAAAAACCATGTCTGGTTTTTCTTCTTTCATTCTGTTACTAATATTTCTTTGTTTCCTCCTATTCCCTATGCCTCTAATGTTCCAGGTTGTGAGCTTTATTAAGGTTAGTAAAGGAATACCTGGTAAGATCTTTCATCTTATCTGAGATGATCAACAATTTTCCACATTCGTTCAGTAGTTCATTCTGTCTATTTCTTCCTCTTTTCCTACTTGAGCTCTTTGGAGATTGTGCCTGAGAATTCTCCATCATCTTGATCCCGCTTGGCTCTTGGCTTTCATGATTTCTTTTGATTCCAACTCCCTTTGCTTGTGACCTCCAAAGAAAGAGCTGGTGTACTCTATCATAGTCCTCTTTTGGCAGGGAGTCCACTCTGTTATAGATAGATTTGGGCACTTCAACCCCAATCACATATGTCAATAAACTAAGGGCTCTTTAACCCCTAAAAGTGTTTTTTCACACCGTAAAGTATCATGGTCAACTAATTACATAATTTCCTAGAAGTTCCACTTGAAAAACCACTCAGAACTCGGCAAAACTAGACCATACTAACTGCTCCATGGTCAAGGTGTGATGCATACTGGCTGCTACACTAGCCAGGTGCGATGCATACTGAAGAGGCCTTCTGTAGGGTGCGATGAGAGAGAATGGACAAATGGCTGAGATAGTTTTCTAAGTCGATGCTCATGGAATCTTCTAGAAACTTCTCCTATGATAGTTGCCTCTTTGAATTCGCCCAGGGATGAGTAATAGATCAATGAATCTCCAAGTGGAACCAAGAACTATCAGTGGAATGACACTAATCAAAACCCAGAGCTAACTCACACCCTTGCAAGACATCTATAAATGGATCCCTCATCTGAGAGATCTAGAGGCTGGAATTTTGTAATTTGTAAGGAAGTGTTGTTGTTCTCTCTTTGAGAAGGAACATTGTATTGTTGGGTGATCTTGCTTTTCATGAGGTGAAGAGGGATTTGATGCTGGGAGGATGATGCTAGATCAGATAGCTGGGTTGTAATCCTCTCTTCTATTTCTACTACTAATAAAGTTCCTTGATTTTTCCTCCATACAATCGTGTATTTGTGAATCTTGTTATTTGTGAATGTAATTGTATGTTCAATGTATTTTTGATTCTGCATTGTTTATGATATTATAGATCGAGATGCTTTGATGGTGTTCTGCTACTTTGTCTCTACAGGTATTCTTTAAAGCGGGACAAGTAGGAGAGGAATTTCAAGCTCTATCAAGGGAGAGAGAAATCAAGCAAGGAGTCAAGTGGAAGATCCAGGTTGGTCTCCTTTGCTTCCTTCTTATATATCATACATAAAGGAAATCACAAATTGCTTTGATTGTTTGTTTCTAAGATAGCTACCAATCTTAGTGGGACTAGCAGATCGAAAAGACACTAGTTTTCCCAGAAACAAAATGGCGACTCCACTAGGGAGTGATTAGTTTGTTTGTTTGTTACTGTTGTTTGCTTTATAAACTACAGACGGAGCCTGAAGTTAGCCAGATAGCCTTCAAACTGCTCTTGCTATGCAATTGCAAAGTAGATGAATGCTGATTTAGTCAATCACTGAGTTGGTTTATGAACTGAACATCTGACTTACAAACATCCTAAATGCCCTTGTGGTAGCTCAACAACCTCTTAAGAACATACCCCTGTACTTTGTTATTACTGTTCATCATAGCTCAACTTAAATCACTGAAATTAGCTGCAAATTTTGAGCGCAAACTCAACTCAGTTTCATTCCCTGGCCCATCGCACTGTCTGTAACTGGAAACCAGTATGCATCACACCTCCTGTGTGTAGCAGGTGAGATGCATCCTTGTTTTTGTTAAGGATAGGTACGATGACTGAGTAATCCTATTTCTCTCTTTGAAATTTGGGTTTTTCCTCCTTGTTCAGTTGTTTTGTTGCTTATGATCAGTATCTCATTGCTGAAGCCTCTTTCCTTTACATTGTTCAGCCTCCATTGATTAGGATAGATAAATGTTTTTGTGCATTTGTTCGTCATTTACGATTCCTAGTCAAAAAGTAGCTTAATTGAACTATTGTTTTTGATGCAAAATTGTCGTAACTGTCATTTTGGGTCAAAAAGAAGAGTGTCGTAAAGTCTTCCTCCTCTAGATATTCGATTGTACTTTTTCCATTGTATTTGATTTGAATTGTTAATATTTGAAGTGTGTAAAGTAGATTTCCATTCGAAATCGAAGAGTGTCCTTTAGTGTTCCCTTCATTTTGAAAAGAAATTGTTGAAATGTCACTTTGAAGAAAATAGTTTAGATCTATACTTAGTTCTCCTTTTTGCATTCTCACATTAAGGAAACGAAAAAAAAATACATGCATTTGCATTTGCATTTAGATTGTATGTTGAAAATGATTTAGAAAAAGTGCATTTAGTGTGTGCTCTTTTCTCTCTGTTGAAAGAATCATTTTCTTTTTTCCTTAGTAGCTAGGATTTTCATTGCTAAAAGAAAATAAATGATTGCTTATCATTTTAGATTTCATATTTAGGAATTTTACGTCTATATCACGTGGTGAACCTTGAAAGACAAACTTCTAAACAATATCAACTATAAAATAAATCTTAATGAGCTTAACAATGCTTTGGAACCTAAAGCAACACATCTAGAAGTCTAGGCTAGAGACATATTTCGGCGTCGTAAAACCTGGTAACTATTGTTTTCAATGAAGGTTGGGTGATTCCTCCTCTTTGATACGACAAGTGCTAGTACGGACTTGTGCTTCCCGTACCATCGAGTATATATTAGGAGACCACAATAGGCTGATATCCTTTATCCATAGGAAGCCGTGTCTACCGCCCTATCGATCGCAATGCATTGAACACAACATTCGAGAAGATTGACTATCGTACATAAGTCCTTGGTAATCTCTCTTTAATTTACCACCAAGGTGTATATTGTAGTTTTGCGATTGATTTTGTAATCCCTCTGTCTGGATTTCCAGAGTAGTCACTTTCATTCCTTTTCGACTCCTTAAAAGAAAAGGTCCATCTGAGCACTTGTCACTTCAGGCCCATTAAAAATCAAAGGCGACTAGAGTCATCTTTAGCTTTTTCTCAACTCTTAAAAATTGAAAAAGAAAAGTTGTATCAAAGCGTCATTAAAATTTATTTAATTCGGAATACATCCCTGTTCCTTCGTTGATCTTAGGTTGAGATAGTGAAGTCCACCAATCAAGGGAGCCCTCTTGGGGGGAATCCTAGTCCTTTCTCTTCTTGGGGAGATGTTGGTGCTTCGTATATGGCTACATTGTCCCTTTCAGGAATCACAATTGGCTTGCCAGTATGGCTATTCTGAACCTCTATCATTCAAAATACTATAATTCCTCAGCAATTGAATCAGCAACCAGTTGACACCAAAAATGATCCTTCACCTTTTACTTTGTTTGTTTCTCCCTCCCCTTCTTCCTCTTCGCTTGGTGAAAATAGTGATACTAGTAACCAGGTGGTTGAGAAGAAGAAGAAAGGGAAGGAGAAGAAGAAGAAGAAGTCAATTAAGCAAGGGGAAACAATGAATCATCTGGTGAAAATCCACAAATTAAATCTCCTAGATATCCTTGTCTAATTTGCAAAGGAAACCATTTTCATCGAGATTGTCCTTGCATTCCACAGATCTTGAGAGAATGGTCTCCCCGTTCACACCATCTGATGTCATCAACATTTGGCGATCAGGTTGATAGTACACCATCAACTAGTGAAAATGGAAGTCCTGGATAGGAAGGAAAGGTCAAAACTCCATGTCTATTATGTGAAGAAGACTATCACCTTCCCCGTTGTCCTTTTCTAGATGAGGCCAAGAGAATCTTGCATAATTGTCCTACTTCATCGCAACGACTTCCACCTGGATACTAGAAACTCTTACCAAGTCCACCGCTAGTTGAAAACTCGACTGACATAACTCAATCATCGGTCGAAATGCCTATCGTCAAGAGTGAACCTTCTGAGTCCATATTGAACCAAAGTCAACAGGTCAAGATGACAGTCGACCTAGTCTTGCCTTCAAAAGGTCTGCCTTCAGATGATACTATTTCCAAAGAGAATGAAAACTATGCCATTCAAATTATTTTTATTAATACAGAGTCTGATGAACTTGGGGGCAATCCACCCGTTCCTTTACAATAGGAGGAAAGTCCCCCAGTTCAAGGGGTCCATCTAGCCGTTTATTCGGTACCCCGTCTGAGCAGTCTAGTCGTTTCCTTCAATTGGAATCAACTAGTGAGACCCCTTTTCCATCTAATGTACCATTCTGGATCATAGTACAAGTTTACAAAATTATTGTGTCTGGAACTATCATAGATGAAGGGGCTTCAGTGAGTATCCTTTCCTCAACTGCTTGGAAAGCGCTTGGTTCGCCATCACTTCTGCTTGAGACACAAAATTTGTCAGTCTTTAACAAAGGAACCGTCGACCATTAGGGATCCTTCTGAAGTTACCGATAGCTTTGAAAAGGAAAACCGTTCATTTGAATGTGATGGTAGTCCAAGGACCATTAGATTACAATCTACTTCTTGGACGTGACTTATATATAGCGTGGAATCTATTGTTTCCACACTCTTTCAAGTGATGTGTTTACCGCATGAAGGCAAAATGGTATAGCTTATCGACCAGCTTTTATTTCCCAGTTCAAACGCAGCTACAAGTCAAACATCATCCCTAAATGGTCTTTTTTCATTAAGAGTGTCTCTTCAACCTTCATTTCATCCACCTAATTACCATGAGGAGTCCGGTGAATGTAACGAAGCTTACGGGGCATGCACCCTGGTCTGTTTTAGCAGACGAACCCAGCTGAAAATATAGGTTTCCATGTAGGTTATGTGATTGGTCTGAAACACCATTTCCTTGTAGGTTATGTGATTAGTCTGAAACAACCATCTCCTCGTAGGTTATGTGATTGGTTTGAAACACCATTCACTTTTGTCCACTAGGTGGACAAAGCCAAGGAAGTGTTTTTGTCTAACCACTGACAGGAACAATTCTGCCTAACCACAGTGACTTCCATATGGTTACCTGGAGACTCTCCTTTTCTCAATACCTGAGGGCATGCAAACCTTTTTATACAAGTGAAAAACGACCAATTTCATTTTTTAGCTTTCTAGCATTTTTAGCTTTTTAGCTTTTTAGTTTCAACTTCTTAGGTTAGGTGATTGGTCTAACCGCCATTCACCTTTGTCTACAGCACATAGATGAAGCAAAGGAAGTTTTTTGTCTAGATGAAAGACAAAACTATCCTACCTAACCTCAGTAGTTCCTTAGCTTTTAGTGTAGTTAGCTCTGTAGTTTGGTTGTTTCTAGCCTACATAAAAAGGCAATGAGCAAAGTTTCGCATGGTACAAGCTTGCTAAAAAATGAACCTATCGATGAGAGACATCTTTGACTACTGGTATGAGAAATGTTTCCGCAAGGTTCAAGCTTGTTAAAAAATAAACCCGCTACTGAGCATATGCTAACACAAGGTTCAAGCTCATTAAAACATAAACCCGCCTTCAGTAAATGACCCCTGTGATTTCCATGCTATCAGCCTTTTGATCCTTGGTTGTGTTCTACCATCACCTCCATTCTTTTGGCCGATCATATGCTTCCACTTGATTGTTTACCCTTTTGAGGAACAACTGCGACGAGTTATTTTGTTAGCCACCCTCTTCATGCTACCATGTTTTGAGAAGTTCCAAACTTACCTGGAACCAGTTGCTACCTGAAAATATCACTCGTTCCTAAAAAACGAGTCTCTTTTAAGCTATTTTTAGACTCATTAAATATGAAAAGATTGCCGAGCTACTGGCCTTTCCAGCTTGCTAAAGTAAGGGGAAGTGCCATCCTTCCTCTACATTTTAATCTTTTTGGACTTGAGGGATCATCCCACAAAAATATTAAGTGCTTTTCTTTTTCGGCTCACTAAAATGATTGAAAAGTCATCCCTTTCATATTATTCTATACTTTTTCGGACTTAAGGGATTATGATATGAAAAAGGACTGCTGGAGTTTCCTTTTCGTCCCTTTTCAAACTCTCTAAACATGAGAAGGACTGAGTTATCCTTATCTTTAAACTCATTAAAACAATAGCGACAAACTTTTCCACCCAGACAAGAACGAGTTTCACTGTTGCTAGGCTCACTAAAACATAGTGATAGGTTTGCCCGAAGGGAAAATTATAGAACAAGCATATGTTATCCTCCTCAAGCTTGGAAAAAATAAAGAGGTACTGGTTAGCAATGACTGGGGAAAAAGGGAAGAAAACTTGAATAATTTTATTGGTAGCAGGTTGCTCTTGAACATGACACTTTCACTCCATCACCATGATTGAGTCGGGTTGGGTTATTCTGTTCACCGGTCATATCACCACTAGTCCTCCACACCATCCATATTTTGGGGTTAACACTACCAATCCATCTCAGTGTTGCCAATATGTTCAAGAGAAGTCATTCAAAGAATTCACCACCCAGCTAATGCCTCATCCACTGCAATACCTTCACCCTCCATTTTTCATGATTGCCATTCCTGAACCTTGTATCATCAGATCGTTTTCACCTCTAGAAAATCAATTTCTTCGTTTTGTATCGTAGATGTGGGGATACATCAAGGCCCTCCTACGATGGGTCACTTCTTGTCGACATCAACTCATTATTCAAGAAGTTGACTTAGAAACAACCCTTTTAGTACTTTGAAGCTTGCATACCTCCATGGCAAGTTTCTCACTTACAGTGACAGGTTTACATCAATGGCCTTCGTCTGAAATATTTTGCGTGGTGTTCGACATCGACTCATATATTCACACCGCATGAATTGTACTGTAGTACCTTGAGGGTCATTATCACTATTGGTGATTCCTCTCACCTATGTTAACAGCTTACATTATTGGCTAGTAATCAGGTGATGTCTTTCCTTGTTTGACTTCAGAACATCTTTTCACATGGATCGAATTGTACATCAGGCAAAGATTGAAAGTGTTTGAAGACCCCGGATCTATTTTCATCCATCTGGGCTGTGATATATTCAGGAAAACAAAGAAATTAGATGTACACAGAAGCTGCACAGATGATCATCCATGCTAAGGGATGATGACTCTAGATATAATGAATCACCAGTCTGCAACAACAGACTATTATCTGTCCTATGTACATGAAAATGAATTTATAAATCTAAGCATGGGAATGCCCGCCTTAGTTAGATCATGAAAATAATATGATGATTATGTATTGTATTGTATCTTATATAGGTCACCTTCCAGTTCAAATACCTCGGATCCTCATGATAAAGCATTTCACCTGACATCAAGATTTAGGGGGCAACTGTTATAGAAATATTTGGGCACTTCAACCCTGATCATATATGTCGATAAGCTAGGGATCCTTGTCATGCGGAAAGAGTTATTTTTGCGGACAAACCTAACCTCCCTAGTAGTCTAAGACTCTCTAGTGACAAACAAACCAAACAAGAGCAATCCTTCTCTAAACACACATTATTCTATGAGAGATCAAGTGTTTTCCGATCTTACCTTAGGTCCAAATGCTTGTTGTAGCAGTCCAGCCTTGCTTTACCGATCCAGATGAGCTCCTCCTTCACTTTAAGACCTGCATACACTAACAAAGCAACGATTACATAACACCTGAATATTCATCATAAAACAAAGCATATTCATCACATAGACCAAGGAGTACATGAAATAATTCATTAACAACAAATCATTGAGAAGAATGGACTTATTTGTATTAAGGAAACAAAAAGGAACCATTACAACCTGAGCCTTGGTGTTGTGCAAGCTCCTCCCAGGGTCCAACAAGAGATTTCCTCTACTTTGACAAGCTCACCCACTTCCAATATGGCAACAAGAAAGGATGGTAATCTCTCCTCACAAGTTAACAATGGAAGTCCTAATTCCAGCGGCATCTACCCTTTGGAATGTTTAGCTTTCAACCTCCCCTCCTCTGGCCCAAGGCCTGTATTTATAGTGTTCTAGAGGAAGTTATTCAGTTCCAACATCAATGGGATACTCCCTCTTTTGGATGGGGTAGCTCCTCTCTTGATGGGATAAGTTCCTCTATCATAGGGATGCATGAACCATCTGGAGGCGCTCAATACACGTCAAACACTCTTCTAGAAGGCTCTAGAAGTGACCACAAGTAACTTTTTAAAGATGAAACTCGCGCCTTTTGAGCTTTACAGGGGTACGCACCCATCCTTTGGCTTACAGAGCATACAAGTACGCAGGTACAATGAGTTTGGGATGCGTACACGCAGGCAAGGTAGAGAGAACCTGCGTACCCAAAGATAAACATGTTTTTAGTGACTTTCTCTCTTTTTGAAGCTTGACATGAAGAGCAGAGGTATGGGGCTTGACAAAGAGGACAATGTGGCTATTGATGAGGCCACATAAACTGCAGATAGTCAAGGTGACAAAATTCAGTGTAACAGATTGCCCCCTAAAGTACGAAGCCTCTAATAGATAAGGGTGTTAAGTCATATAAGAAGGGTGAAGTGCTTTATCATTTCGAGGATCATCTTGTGGATAGCCCGGGGTCAGAACCTGCAATTTTCAACACAAAATACATGTATAATATCATATCATGCTGAGGTAGGCATTCCCATACTCAGATCAAAAACTTTAACTATTGGACTAACTATTATGGTACAAGAATGATTTCATAATACATCATAATCATAGAATCATGTAGACACAGCATGGACGCAGCCATCTGTTTATGATGGTCTACAACATAATGAATACAAAACTCCTCGCAGCCTGGATGGTGGAAACTAGATCCAGGGTCTTCATCTCTACTCCCCGAATTGGTACGATTCTAGCCATGTGAATAAATGAGTCGATGTCGAACATGGTAGAAACCACTTGATTACCAGTCAATGATGTAAACTGTTAAAAAGCGTGAGACAGACCACCAGTAATGTCAATGGTTCTCAAAGTACCCAACACAATCCATGAGATGTGAATGAATGAGTCGATGTCGAACATTTCATGGAATCCTTCGATCGCAAGTCAATGATGAAAACTGACGTCGAAGTCGAGAAACCTGCCA